>BLFK01000877.1:258206-260706 GCA_014634185.1 Astreopora myriophthalma
TGTATTATCTAATGCACAGTTTCCATGTAAAACAATTGACGAATCCTCTCTCTCATTTCAATGCTGCTTTCCTGTTAAGGAGCTTGATTCTAAGTTATGAAATGACCTTATCCAAATGAAAGTGAATCACTACCTCTCTCTTGTTCTCTCTCCCGCTCTCGCTCTCTACGTCTCCGTCTCTCTCTATATCGCCCCTCTCACTCGCACTCTCACTATCTTTTTTTTAGCCATTTCTTTCTTTTCTTTCTATTTTATTCTTTAATAATTTTTCTCTATTGATTTATTGCTCTATCTTTTTTGTCCTTCACAGGTTAAGTCACTGCAGAGCATTTGTAAACAATTCCTCAAGAAAGATGTAGCAGGGATGTCTAAAGTCGAGTGTATTTCCTTTCTTAGAACTAAGCTTGGAATACCGGAAGACTTCAAAAAAAATATTCGCGAAAATATGGGCAGCCTCAGGTAAGAAAAGCTATAGCTTCTATCCCCTGAAATATAAATCCTGTTCAGACCACAACCGTTCCAAGTCAAGCCACATAGTAAAAAGGTAAAGCTAATGTAAACAGAGCTGAAGCTAAAAAATCATAACTGACAGGAAGGCTTACCAAATGGCTATTTAGCGTGACAGAAAATTTCAGCAGGGGGTGGGGGCTAACGTGAAACAAATGCACCTAGCGTTCAGAGAGGGGACTCGCACCTGGGACCCCCAGATAACCATTCCTAAGCACTCGGCTACACCACCTTCGCCATACTCCATAACAATCATGAACACAGTGCGGCTTTCGAGTGTATCCTTTAAATACTACCCTAAATCGTTGCCAACCTCTCCCCGCACCTTACAAACGATTACTCAACCGAAAACAGTAGCTCATTATGCATGTTTATTGTACAACATACTACCCTTTTTTCTACTTTATTTACACAACCAAACTATCACCGCTCACGTCTTCACAGCCAATCACATTTCGGGTTTACTAACGGCTACTCCATCTATTGACCAATCGAATCGCTCACCAGGGTTTTTGAATTTTCGACTGACTAAAATCGATCACTTGACTCTGAAGATGGCTTCCGCACAGGTTGCCGAAACGTCAGTCAACAACAACAGTCCTTCTCAGGACTCCAGTCACCCAGATGATCATTTTCAATCAAGGTCTGTTACTCCTGGGTTCAAACCATTTTCTTATGTATCCTTTAAGTTGCAAAAGACTAAGAAACGATGATAAACATCCCTATCAGTTAACGATTAATTTTATTAAATTTTTAGGTGGTTGGGCATCGGGTTCCTGTCCTCATATGGTTGCTTATTGCTTAAAGTTTGTCCTCCGAGAAGAGAGCCCACGTGATTATGCGGATTTACTACGATCGTTGAAGTTCCCACCTTCCATATTTAATTGCGAGATTCCTGATCGCCTTGCAAAGCATGTCAACAACACACTTCCTGGATTCTTTTCACCTTACGAGGGCATGCTGTTTCCTTCAACTGAGGAAAACCTCTCGGACACCGAGCAGGGTTTGCTTGTAAAAAGTCTACCATAACTTCTTGATGACGGGGTGTCAACGACTGCCAATTGTATCAGCAACAAAAGTGAAACAGGAGGCGAACATCCAATTACTGGAGTCACGGATCGATACTGCCTCTTCGATCGCTTTCACGAAAGAAATTCCAGTCAAAGATCTTCTCTTCTGCGTCGCGTAACCTTGGTTCCTCAATTGAATGGCCTGGTGAACACAGAGGCAGAGGAACAGCTGCATAGTTCAATTGGGCGATCCAATTACTGCTTGAACACCATGAAGCCATCCAACCACTTGTTTATGATGCGACTGAAAATCCACAGTCATAACGAAAAGATCAATGCTATATTTACGAGGAGGATATGGAACACCTTCACCGCACAGGCAGGTCATCAAGTTGAAACTACTCTTGATGTCCACGGCAGGCTTGTTCTCAAACGCGGGAAAGCAAATGTTTTACAACAACCGTGTAACAGTCAACTCTCCGCTCAGGCAGCTTCACCTAATGTCTCCGCTAATGCAACTCCAAATTCCTCTCCGGTCTTTGTGGGATCTTCTGAGTATGACTTGCCGTTGTCACCCGTTATCCCGGTGTCAGGTTCACGTGTAAACGTTTCCCCAGCTGGGAGTGTCAAGCATAGGAAACTGTCCACGAGTGCCGCACAGAAAACATCTGCCTTTCCTTCATACTCTAAGCCGGGCATTGACAGTGCAAGTGCAAGTAAGCAACCATTAACAAACTCTGACGCCAAGAATGTCAAGGTGAGGGACCTTTTATAGATCAAATGCTATCAGTAGTGTAATTCGTATCCATTCGGCGGTATGTTGCAAACACAAATTTAACCATTATTTGTTTGTTTGTTTTTGCTAAAAAGGTAACTGAGAAGCAATGTACGAATACCTCGTCCTCTTTCATGAATCCCATCAAGTCTTTTGTTATGATTTCTCCTATGTGAGTGTTCCAAGTTAGGTTGTTCGATATAGTTAG
>BLFK01000877.1:280706-285706 GCA_014634185.1 Astreopora myriophthalma
TAAGGTCAGCTTGTCTGCCATTATAGGATTTGTCGGCGTGTCTCCCATGAGTCGTCGGCTGCGCGGTAGCATTCAGCAAGGGCTTTCATCATTGTCTCGTTCATCATTGTCTCGTTCATCATTGTCTCGTTCATCATTGTCACGATGTTAGTCACGTTGTCTTCTTTGGCTAACCCTAATGTGTACTCCATGACTTTAGAAGAACAAACTGCCTTATAAAGAGATCCTACAGCTGCGGGAGCTATGTCTTGTACAACCGCTGATAGGCTCTGTCCCGCTTTGCGTACGTAATGGCGCTTGGTTCTGTCACTTGCATCTTGCCACGACAACTGTTTAGTCCATGAGCCAAGTGGCTAAAAATGGCGGATCGGTACCACCTGAGGTGGCAAAGGCTATCATATATCAAATTAAAGCTTATCATGAGTAGAATCCAAAAATGTATGATAGCAAGTCTGTACTGGTAGCTTAAGGCTGTCACGTGACCTTAAATGTAACGCACTTAGCATAATGAAAATCGAGGGCCTATTTTTTGCTCACTGAGAAAAATCTCGTTTTTTACCACCACAGACTTGTTTGTTCTTAATGAAAGTGAAATAAAATTGAAAATCAAAATATACAGCAAGTTTATTTCCCATTAGAGTTTTTCCTTTTCGAAAACAATGAGAGGTTTTTGCAGGTAAGAAGCGTGACATGTGTCACGCTACCGTGGTAAAACGCTTTCATTACATCTAACTAAAAGATATATTTTATGCAGAGAGAGAAAAATTGAAAAAAACTTGCTGACAATATGTACTTAGTAGCTTTCTACTTTCATTAATTGAATTTTAAGCCTAGAATAATTTCTGGACAAGATTGGTTCAAGTTGAGTATCCGGTGGGAAATTGCTCCGTGGCGTTTTCACTATTTTATCTTTACCCTATTTTTTTCGGTAAAAGGGAAAGGTAGGTAAGTTGGTGTCTTAAAAAAAATGATAACAATAAAGCATATTTTCACACCAAAAGTGTCGTCATTTTTGTTTTAATTATTTCTCCCGTAGTGGTATGGCCGGGAATACTGGTAGGTATGCCCCTATAGTAGCCGCCATCTTGTTTCACATTTCAATGTGATATCTGATCCTGAATCTGATACAGAAGATGAAGAACCTTGTGAAATGCAATCCAGTTGATCCTCAGTATCACTAACTGGACGACTGCTGGGTTCATCAAGGACTTCAATCTAGGGCACACCAGCTGTGTCATCAGCATTCCAGATTCCTAGGATATTAAAAATAATAAACGGATTAGAACTTTCTACATGCAATTGTTCAGTTTTTACTTTTTCTGTCAGGTCGTCCATGCACCACATCTACCCCTTTCGTAAGTCCGTTCACAACCACTGATTCCACAGAATGCTCAATAGCTGTCGTCGTTGTGGTTGATATTTATGTGGCTCAACAATAAATACAGATATAGTGCAGAGAAAGAACACAACACACAACTCCACGCCATTTCATGAGCTAAGTACCTTTCACAAGTAATTCGATACACTATTCTGTTCCTAAGTTGTTCCTGTTCCTAAGTAATTCAATACACTATTCTAGCTGAACTTAGCCGTTACTATGATGGCTGACGAGTCGCATTTGGAATTTTTCTTTCCATTTAATCAGTTAGATGATAGTTACTTTAATCTAGCACTCTAGATATCCCATGGTCCCTTAAACTTCAATAGCAACCGTCTTGAAACACTATTATTTAATCCTATAGAACAACCTGAGTTATCTAACTCACTTTCCAGTTATTTAAATCCTGATTCTAATTTTATAGCTGGTCTGCCCTCTGTTGCGTTCGTATGAGAATATAATCACAAAGCTAGAGCAACAACTACAACAGAACTTTTGAGGCCCGTTCGGGTCCCGCGGTCGAACAGGAAAAGCGCGCGAAAACATGTGTCCCAAGGCACAACGGTTATTGGACCCGCCGATCGCCCGACAATGGTCACGCGTGTCACGCCACATCCCTTTCCCTTACAATATTAACAACAACAAAAAGAGAATAAAGGAAAGTTCAAATCAGTGTTCAAGTGTTCAACATAAGTCATAATCCTCTGCCCAGATAGGGGTACGTCTGGTTCGCCCGGAACGTCTAGGTAGGAGAGCTGGGACTGCTTCTGTGCTGTCAGGGACCGATTGTGCTGGGCATAATGTGTCACTCTCCTGAATCACGGGGGGAGATGGGGTTTGGCACTGGTCTGGTACAGGCTCTGGCAAAGCAGTTGGTCTGCTTTCATTCGCAGACTGATGTGGTGCCTTGCTTTCGTTCTCAGTCTGGTGCGGCTCTTCATTGTTGCTACTTGGTACTGGTGATGGCTCCAGGGTGGAGCACAACTGGCGGCGGTTTCTGCGGAAGCGCCGTCCATCCACCTGAACTTCATATGAGCGTCGGCCAAGAGGACGTGTGCAGCGACCCAAGCTCCATTTCTGCTCCCCAGGAAGTTTCATTCGGATTGCCTCGCCCACCTTCAGGGGAGTGAGGTTCTTTGTGCCTCTGTTGTACTGCTTGCATTGCAGTTGTTTTTTAGCTGCTAGGGTTCTTGCTGTGGTCTTCAGGTCACTGTTTGGCTGGAGTAACTTTTCAGCAGTCGGCAGCAAAGTGCGCGTGCGCCGGCCCATCAGCCTTTGAACTGGTGAGGTGCTGAATCCCTCACTTGGGGTGTTCCGCCAAGCGAGGATCGCCAACAATGGGTCTCGTTTGTCTTCCTTCGCTTTCAAGAGCAGTCCTTTGCAGGTTTTCACAGCATTTTCCACTTTTCCGTTCGCCTGCGGATACCTTGGACTTGAAGTTCGGTGCTCGAACTGCCACTCTGTGGAGAAATTCTTGAATTCCTGGTTGTCAAATTCAGGACCGTTATCGGTGATCGGCACTTCAGGAATGCCATGGCGGGCAAACTGCACCTTGAATTGAGTAATTACAGTTTGTGCTGTCTTCCTGTGAATCTCAGCTACTTCAAAGAAATTGGACCAGTGGTCCACCATAATCAGGAATGTCTGCTGCCCAATAACGAACAGATCAGCGGCAATTTTCTGCCAGGGGCGCGAAGGAAGTTCATGTGGTTGAAGCTCCTCGCGAGCCTGTGCTGGACGGTATGTTTGGCAGATTGTACAGCGAGAAACAAAGTCTCTAATTTCAGCACTCATTCTTGGCCAATACAATATTTCACGAGCACGGCGAATACAACCTCCAATGCCAATGTGACTACTGTGGAGCTGATTTAACATGTCCTTTCGAAGTGAAAGAGGTACCACAAGCTGTTCACCACGGAAAACCAGACCCTGCGACTCTATCAACTCGCTTCGCTCATCATAATACGGTTGGACAGTAGGGGGGCATTTTTTCTTGTCGGGCCACCCTTGCTTGATTACGCGGATAAGTTCCTGGATATCAGCATCTGCAGCAATTTGTTCACGGAAAACATCTCGTTTCGGGGGTTCAACTGGAATATGCTCTTCATGATCAACTGTCTCAAGTGCACGAATCTCACAGAACTCCGTCTGCGCTCCATCAGTGGTCTTCAGATATGCGCGACTCAGTGCATCTGCAATATGCATGAGTGGACCTTTCTTGTATTGTACTTCAAGGTTGTACTTTTGTAGGGCCAGACGCATTCGCTGCAGGCGTTTGGGTGACTTGTGAATTTCTTTTTTGAATACTGACTTCAATGGTTCGTGGTCAGTTTCAATAGTGACCATGTCTCGTCCGTAGAGGTATTGGTCGAACTTGCCACACGACCAAGTGATGGCGAGCATCTCTTTCTCGATTTGTGCGTAACGACATTCAGTGTCTGTAAGGGCTCGGGAAGCATAGCAAATAGGCTGACCGTTTTGCAGCAATACAGCTCCTAAGCCAGATTGGCTTGCATCACATTGGACAGTGATTGGCTGGCTTACATCATAATAGCGAAGAACCGGTGCCTCCGTCAGGAACTTGTTGATTGTGTTCACTGCGAGGGAGTGTTGTGGCAACCACTGGAACTCCACATTCTTGTCTTCCAGGCGTCTGAGTGGCTCTGTCATCTCCGATAGGTGAGGCAAAAACTTAGCAAGATAGGTCACCATCCCCAGGAATCGCCTCAACGCAGTGACGTCCTCAGGTTCAGGCATCTGCAATATGGCCTGAATCTTCTCAGGGTCAGGTTTTAGGCCCTGAGAAGTGAGTAAGTGGCCCATGAATTTCACACTTGACTGGTGCCGTTTCACCTTGTCACGATTCAATTTCAGGTTCCAAAGGCGGCATTTCTCGAGAAAAGCGCGCTCATGTCTTTCGAGACTGCTGTTTACTTCTTGGTCACTACTGCCAAATCCGGCAATCAGAAAGTCGTCTGCTATCACTTCCACTCCTTCCAAATCCTCCACAAACTCGTGCATAGTGCGTTGCCACACTTCAGGTGCTAAACAGATGCCAAACGGCATCCTGTTCCATCGATACCGCCCAAATGGTGTATTGAACGTGGTTTTGTAACTGGACTCAGTGTCAAGACGTTTCTGCCAGAAACCATCTTTGGCATCTACAACGGTGAACTTCTTTGCTTGTGAAAGTCGGGTCGCGACTTCCTCCACTGTGGGCATTTGGTAATGCTCTCGACGGATGGCTTTGTTTAAATCGCGAGGATCAAGGCATATGCGCAACTTGTTGGGTTTGACAACGACCAACATACTGGACACCCACTCGGTTGGTTCAGTTACCGGGGTGATGACGTCACTGGCTACCATCTCGTCCAGTTTCTTTTTGATCTGGTTACGTAAAGCCACTGGTACACGGCGAGGTGGATGTACCACGGGTGCCACTGCATCATTGGTGACTATGTGATACTCGCCTGGGAGGTCTCCCAAGCCTTCAAAAACATCCTTGTATTCATCGAAAAGATCAGTAATCCCTGTAGTTACGCCCACACTAGGAGTCGGCTCGAGACCGTTGTAATTTGATGCCATTGAGCTATCACAGTCATTAACCGTGACAAGTCCCAGT
>BLFK01000877.1:290706-293206 GCA_014634185.1 Astreopora myriophthalma
AAGTTGTTGAGCTTGCTCGTGTCTGATAATGTTATGTTTTGAACGTATTCTTTGGGGATTTTGTTGTTTAAATCGTGTACAAACTCTGCTTGTATGTGTAGCCGGTAAGGGCATGCACAGATATGTGCACCTTGTGTGCCATTCGCCCAGAATAATCCGTGAACGATAAGACTTATATTTCCGCAGATTTCAACAATTTTTAATTTTTTCCATCGCAGTCATGGTTTGATCTTGGAACACCCTTTAATTTTTTTCGTTTTTTGAATCACAAATGCCAGAGTCTTATCGAAAATCTGGGTGTGGCAAAAGCACACTCTATTCTATACTGCTGCTTAACAACATGATAGTCTGCCCTCTGAGCGTATTGTTTAGGCGGCAGCTTGTAAGTGTGTGAAGTGTTGCCAAAACATGTTTTTCTTTGTTGCAGAGAGATGATTTTATCATTCACCATCATGGATGAGGATGAAGAAGTGTCAAATGTATCTTTTTCAAGTTCGGACAGCAGTGCAGGTGTTGCTGAATTAAGCAGTAAATCATTGTTCTCGTACCTTCAGAAAAAGGGCGTCTCAGCAGATCACTGTAAAGTTGTAGAATGTGAGTTACACCATTACTTTTGCATAAGCATATCCCACTGATATTTCCTCTGAGTCATTTCTTATTCAAATGGGTTGTTTTCAAAGTCATGGTTTAATAAGTACGACCCTGAAAACACAAGAAAAGGCAGTGAATTTCTTATAATTTAACAGTAAATGGACTTTAGTTTACTTGCGATAACATTTGTAACATTTATTCCTCTTTTATTATAGGCAATAAAATAGATGAGAAGATGTTCCTGAAACTGTCAAGATTTGATATTCCTAGAACAGACCCTTTTTCAAAGACAAAATCAAGGGAAACTAGATTTGTAAAATGACCATACCTATTAGACACTGTACAATTCTAAAGATTCCACCATTACTGCTTGGTATCACTGCCAAGACGTACCTGTAAAAAAAAAGGGCGGGGGGGAGTCCAAAGCATTTGAAATCAATGATTTCCAAACTGGACGGGGGGAAGGTATCACTACTACCACAGTGTTTATTATTATCAGTCATAGCTAAAAATGATAATAAAGAGCAAGAACATACACTGATTGATTTTACTTACAGCATTACATGTACACATGCACTGCAGCATATTCATCAACCATTCAACACGGAACCCCTGCTACTGACATTAGCGGTAGGTTGCTTAGTGTGCTATCATACCTACCAGTTAAGGCAAAAACGGAAACATTTTTCTTGTAATTTTGCATGTTGAGTAGTTTGTTGTACGAGATCTGATATTGTATAACAATTAACATGAGGACTCTATTTGTTTGCCTGAACTATAATCATCTTTACTTTTGTTGGGTAAACAAAAGAAAGAATTGTTATTATGCTGGTCATAGACAGTAATGTCCTTTCATTGATGTATTCTAGGCAAGTGACAACATGGAAAGCTTTTTGAGTAAAGTTCCGTCAAAAAAGTTCCGTCCGCTGTCTTGATAAAGCTCAAGGTTTCCTTATTTTGGAGAAGGATGTGTTGTGCGAGTGCCTACCAGTCAGTGAAGATATCACTGATATGAAAACTGACAGAAATTTAAAACTCTAGCTCAAGTTTTCAGAGAGCATGCATTGTACTATGATATGAAGCTATATAGTTTTGTTATCTGAGTTCACGGAAGTGTCAAGAATTTTATTTTATGGGTACTTGGTTGTTTTAAAGTATTATTAAGTTCATGTAGGTACTTTTACATCTACATTGTGGAACTTTCGCTGTAGCACAGTATGCAGAGTCAATTTTCAAGCAGTACCGCTAATAATTACAACAAACTGAAAGTAATCATTTTTCCCCTTGTTTTAAATTTCTTTTATGCTTGTTTTAATAGGGAGAAATGCATGCTAAATGTCTCGTTTCAGGCGGATACTTCACTTGTTGTAAGATATTTTTTTCCCGGTTTTAAGTGGTTCATTTATTGTTGTATCTCAAATTTAGAAAACAATTGTTCTAGTTTTACACGGTTTTTCGACTTGTTATAAGCCTTTTTTCCTGTTTTAAGTAATTTTTCACTTATTGTAGTATCTTAAATTGAGGAATAAATTTTTGGTTTCAAGCAGTGTGACTTTTGTCTTGAGGTATTAAATGTTCTTGTTTTAAGGTGACAACGTTCTTGTCTCAGGACCTTAAAATAAGATTTTCTTGCCCTGTTTTAAGGATTTATACTTTAAGGGTGATACTAAAATACTAACAGCAATGTACATTAGATTCTAGATAATTTCTACATAAGCGTACCGGTAGGCTACTTGATGTATTGCCGTTGGATAGAAATACAAGCATTTGTTACTCCCTGAGTAATTCTAAACAGACTACTAAGCGTCACGTCAAATCAGTCCAAGAGGGATCTTATGACTACAGAATTTGACATAAACCAAGCAAATGCCACTTGCCACTGGACAGGTATAGGTGGTCTTCCAAAGCG
>BLFK01000877.1:298206-307760 GCA_014634185.1 Astreopora myriophthalma
CGCCCACCCAGCATGTGGAAACTCGCAGATGTCACGCCAATTCGTAAAAGAAAACCAGTTAAAGACGTAAAAAAGGATCTAAGACCTATTTCCCTTACACCATGTCTTTCTAAACTGGCTGAGGATTTAGTCGTTACTAATTATGTCAAGCCCGCCGCTTTACGAGTCTTAGACGATCGTCAATACGGCGCGGTACCGAAATCCTCTACAACCCTAGCTTTGCTGGAAATGTTTCATCGCTGGACGAACGCTACAGATAGCAACGGCTCTTCTGTTAGAACTTATTTTATTACAGGAAAGCCTTTGACCTGATAGATCACAAGATTCTTATTTCTAAGCTAAGTACTTTGAACTTGCCGCACTCCATCATTAATTGGATTATCGATTTCCTTACCAACCGTCAGCAAAGAACAAAACTTGCCGAAGGATGCGTATCTGAATGGGGTTTGGTGCCCTCTGGCGTTCCTCAGGGTACTAAACGGGGCCCATGGCTCTTCGTCATCATCATCAACGACTTGTCCATTCTCGACGCATTATTATGGAAGTATGTAGACGACACAACAGTCTCCGAAATCATTCCCAAAGGTCAGTCAAGTAGAGCTCAAAATTTTGTCGATTCTGTGGTGGACTGGTCCGTAGATAACAGGTTTCAATTGAACATCGACAAATGTAAGGAACTTCGCATTTCATTCTCTAAGAACAATGCTGATCTACCATCTTTAGTCATTAACCAAGGACCAAGATTTTTTGTGAAAAATCCACTTTTCAGCATATAACGACCAAATCTGCCTATTTCATTCATTGACAGTGTTCCACATGCTATTGTTTGAATAAGTTAATGCCACTTAATGAGGGGTACCGCAAGGTACTGTCCTCGGGCCCATATTGTTCTCTATTATGGCAAACGATATAAGACCAGTCTACCCGGAGCGCAATCTATTGCTCAAATGTGCTGACGATCTTACGCTAAACTTACCTATGTCCGCACATCAAGATCACTCTCTCATTGAGGTTAACAGCATTCAACACTGGGTGGCAAGAAACCGTATGAAACTAAACCTCACTGGGAAATGGTGGTGCATGGTGGAATTTCCAAACCACTGCCACCTCTGGTACAGGGGATTGAACGGAAAAGCTGGTTGAAATTGCTTGGCATAATTTCCCAGGAGAATCTATCGGACTTGGATCTTCATGTTGACAATTTGCTACGCAAATCTAGTTGTCGTTTATACATTTTGTGTGTTTGTAAATATTTTGGATATCCTAAAGAGCAATTGACTAAATTATTTCTTAATTATGTCCCTGTTTTTATATGGAATTGAGATTTGGGGAGCGGGATATCAAGGTAAATACCTTGATCGCATTGACAGGTTTTTCAAGCGAGCGTTTAGATTGGGTTACACCAACAACCTGTATGCAATAGCTGAAGTTATCAGAAATCGAGACTGTAACCTATGGAACACTATCACAGATACTCCTTGTAGTCGGTTGTCGAAGACTCTTTATTCTGCGCTCGCCTCACCCAAGGCGTGAGTGTGTATGCTTTACTCTATTTACATAAAATCCGCTATGCTATTTAAATATGCGTACTCACAATATAACGTGTCAACGTTATCACGTGACGATATGTTACATCCCCTTTTCTTAAAAACTATGTTAATTGAAATGAAAACAAACAAAACAAAAGCGTTCATTCGGGCCAAAGTCTCAGATACGCGTGTCGTATACACATGTTAACAATGAAACGAATTAGAGTATATAGGCATTTGCTGTCTGGTGTTCATGTATCATCCTAATAATAACTACTGAATCAAGCATCAGAGATTAAGTCCTTCCGGTGCCCGGATTTCACGTCCCGCACGAGACTTCCTTCGACCCTTCTCGGCTTCTGTTAAGGTTGGACATTGTGGATTGGTGCTTGAGGGCCGTGTAATCAATTTGCTACTCGATAGGTTGTTTGCTGAATTATTTGCTGTGGGGGACTCTCGCGGATTGGCGCTTGAAGATTGTACAGTCATACTTCCTTGAGGAATGCAACTCGACAGGTTGTTTGCTAAGTTGTTGGAAGTATTGTTTGGTCTAAGATGGATTCCATTTCTTCGTAGTTGGGCACCAGTCCCCGTTTCTATAAGATATGAGCCGGGTGTCTCTCCCTGTTCTATGATTCTAGCCCGGTTCCATGTCTTTCTCACGGGGTCTTATGTATAGACGGCTTGATCCCTATGTAGTCCAGGGAGTTCCTTAGTGTGTCTGTTGTAATAGTAGCATTGGTTATCTTGTCTCGCTTTGAGCCAATTTGCTCACTTCTTCTTAGTTCTTTGGTGGCTGGATCCTACCAGGAGGTGTGGACTTGAACACTCGACCATTCAGTAATTCAGCCGGTGATGGCATGTTGGAACTCAGGGGTGTTGTTCGTAGAGCCAATAGGGCTAGATCTATGTCTTCTTTAGTTTCTCTACATTTTATGATCGTCTTCTTGACCGTTTGGACTTGTCGTTCGACGAACCCATGGCCACGTGGATAATGGAGGGATGACGTCACAATTTCAAAGCCGTATTGGCTTGCCAGTTGTTGGAACTCGCGGGATGTAAACTGAGCACCGTTGCCGCATTGAAGAGATTTTGGGATTCCATTTTCTGCGAATAGCATTTTCATCTCCTTAATAACGGCTCCGGTTGTGAGGTTGTCAATCTCTTTGACAAATGGGAACTTGGAGTAGTAGTCGACAACTATGAGGAACCACAACTGTTCTACATAGAACAGGTCTGCGCTCACTGTTTGCCACGGTCTTGAAGGGATCTCTGATGGTATCATAGGCTCCTTTTGTTGAGAGTTGTGGTATTTCTGGCAAATGCAGCATGAGTTTACAAGATTTTCTATTTCTTTGTATACGTTTGGCCAGTAAACACAGGATTTGGCTCGTAGCTTGTATTTTTCTATACCGAAGTGCCCTCCGTGGATTTGCTGCAAGATGTTGCCTCTCAAGGATTCACGTACTATAACACGGCTTCCAAGAAGTATCAGCCCATTTTCTACTGATATGTCATCTCGTAGCGGCCGGTACGGTTTTAGTGCCGGAACAATTTTCTTCCCAGTATCGGGCCACCCTTCTATAACCTGACGGGATAGAAGCTGTAGGTTTTCATCTTTTGCAGTTTCCTCTTTAAACTCTTCCATTTTGGCTGGGGTGATTCTAATTAGATGGTGAACTTTCACGTTCATATCTGATACTTCAAATTCGTCCACCGGCGAAAGGCGTGAAAGGGCGTCAGCTGTAACCATTTCTCTTCCTGAATGATATTTAATAACGCAGTCGTAGGGTTGTAGACGCAACAGCATTCTTTGAAGACGTGGAGGTGCTTGCATCAGATTCCTTTGTGGATCTGTTGTAAAGGGCAATGGTCTGTTTTAACCACAAACGATCTTCCGTAGAGATACGAATGGAACTTTTCGCAGCCATATACCACTGCTAATAGCTCCCGTTCGATATTAGCGTATCTGGTCTCCGCAGGGCTAAGTGCTTTCGATGCAAAAGCTATTGGTTTGTTGTTTTGGAACAGAGCTGCGCCCAAGCCCTTAATTGATGCATCAACGTGAAGGACAACTGGTTCATTACTGTCATAGTACGCCAGGGTCGTTGTGGTACATATCGACGAGTTCACCTTCTCAAAGGCTTTCGAGTGTGATGGAGTCCATGCAAAATCAACGCTCTCTTTTAAGAGATTTCTTAAGGGGCCAGTGAGATCAGCTAGATTGGGGATGAATGAGCTCATGTAAGTTGCCATCCCCAAAAAGGTGTGAAGCTCCTTCTTGTCTTTGGGTGGTTCTAGATTTTAAATAGCTCTGACTTTATCTGGGCTGGGCTTGACACCGTCTGGTGTATAAGGCATACCAAAGAAATTGCACTCCTTTGTTTTGATAACGCAATTATCGTCATTCAGCTTGATGCCAGCCTTTCTGGTACGTTCTTTGGTTTCATGTAGGTGTAAATCATGCTCCTTATCGTTCTTTCCATAGACTGTGACGTCATCTGCAATGCCAATGACTCCCTGGCATTCACGATACGTCTCGTCAATCTTGAACTGGAAGATATCTTGACTCATTCGTAGGCCAAACGGCATCCTGAGGAAACGATATCGACCAAATGGTGTATTGAAAGTTGTCAAGTGTGAGGATTCCTCATCTAATTCTACCAGAGTAGAATATAGCTGACTTTTTCTTGGTCGTTGGCGTCTTTAAGAACGCTTCAAAACATAAGCTGACATTTTTGTTTAAATCTTGCGAATGCGATTATCGGATCTGGAGCGTCCCAGTTCATGTATGGCGACGCAACAGACGTTGCTGTTGCCATAATTCGCTTCTGCTGGCTTCTCTCGAATCAACTTTGGAAGCTATTCTTGTAAAACGCTGCCACCATGTAGTCGGTTGTCGAAGACTCTTTATTCTGCGCTCGCCTCACCCACGGCGTGAGTGTGTATGCTTTACTCTATTTACATAAAATCTGCTATGCTATTTAAATATGCGTACTCACAATATAACGTGCCAACGTTATCACGTGCCGATATGTTACACTCCTTCCCACCCCCTTTACCAACTATTACCTCCTAAGAAACAGAGATTTTGCGCAACAGAGGACATGATTTTATTTTACCTGCTGTTAAAACAGAACGCTTTAAGAGATCCTTTATTAATAGGTGTCTTTTAAATTTTATTGTATTTGATCTTAAATTAATTGATGAGATCGCGTTGTCATGTTTGTAAAGCCACACGTATGTTGTGACTACCTGACTATTGATGATGAATAAAGACTCTTATTATTATTATTATTATTATTCCAGTTGAACGACGTTTGTTTTCTTCTTCTGGAACACTTGAAACATTTGGAACAGAATTATCCGAGATGTCTTCTGGCGGGACAATCTGTTCAGCTAGTGGGGGTGACACCACGGGCAAGGATGGCTTTTCAAACTGTGCTGACTGTGGTGGTGGGTCTGGCTTTGGAAAAGACACAATTGCATCTGGCGTTTCAGCCAAATCGATCTCTGGTAGTTCACAGTGTTTAAGCTCTAAATCTACTACTTTCGAACCAGCGAGCT
Source organism: Astreopora myriophthalma (assembly GCA_014634185.1). Classification (NCBI taxonomy): domain Eukaryota; kingdom Metazoa; phylum Cnidaria; class Anthozoa; order Scleractinia; family Acroporidae; genus Astreopora; species Astreopora myriophthalma. The sequence continues at coordinate 303,303 of BLFK01000877.1, forward strand.
TACGCAGCTGATCAATGTGTCTTTTCCAAAACAGTTTTCCTACTTGCACTCTGTACGTGACCAGACCCAATCGATCTTGAAGAACGCTCTTACTCCACGCTGTTCTCCGATTTCTGTAATCTCTTGCGAGAACTGGTTCACCAACTTCGAAACTGTACTTGACCATTGGGTCAAAACGTCTTGATTTTTGCTCAATCCATGCAGACAAATCGGGTCTCAGCAACTCGAGCCTTGTTCTTCGCCCCATCAAAATTTCTGCAGATAGACAACCAGTGGCGCTATGGGGTGTGGTTCGATAGCTCAATAGAAATCGGGCCAATTTCTCCGTTTGAGTGCCAGGCTCATTCTTTGACCTTCATGGCTTCCTTTAATGTCCGAACAGCCCGTTCTGCTTCACCGTTAAATGCCAGATGGTATGGTGATGACAAGCATAAGCGAACACCATTGGCTTTGAGAAAATCTTTCATCTCTCCTGCGACGAACTGTGGACAATTGTCAGCAACCATCTCTTCAGGCAATCCATGTATTGCGAACAAACCACGTAGGGCTGTAATTTTGGAACCGGCACTGGTGAAGGACATTGGAACGACTTTCATCCCCTAAGACTTTGCGTCAACCACTATCAGGAACATTCCCCCATTAAAAGGACCAGCAAAATCCAGATGTAAATGCTGCCTGGGGCGCGTAGGCCAGATCCATGGATTGTTCACTTTCAAGGGTGTCTTACAACGGTTAGCCTGACAATATGAACAATCTCTAACGTTCTGTTCGATGTCGCTATCCAAATTTGGCCACCAGACGTGCAGTCTTGCCAAGGACTTCATTCGCACCATTCCTGGATGGTTTAGGTGTAGTTCTGACAGCACTTCCTGTTAATACTTGGATGGCATTACTACTCTCGTACCACGCAATAAACAGTCATCCTCAACGGTAAACTCTTCACGTTTGGCACGGTAACATCGAAGCTCCTCCGGGGCATTTTCTTCTGCTGGCCAACCATGCAAGACAAAATGCAAGACATGTGAAAGGACTGGATCGCCTCTTGTAGCCTCTCTAATTCTGCTGGCTGTAATGGGTGTACGCTCGATTTGGACCCTGTTGACTTGATCTCCCTCCATCGACCAATCATCTGCTTCTTCTGTAGTTTTCTTCGGCAAGCGCGACAACGCATGAGCATTTCCGTGGTACTTGGATGCGCGATACTCAACATCGTAGGTATAAGCCACCAACTGAATGGACCACCGCTGAAGACGAGACGCAGCCAGGGCTGGGTTCCCCCTTTTTGGACCAAGGATGTAGGTGAGAGGTTTATGATCCGTCAGCAAGGTAAATCGTTGGCCAAAAAGGTCCTGGTGAAACTTTCTCACGCCAAAGATGATGGCTAAGGCCTCTTTCTCAATCACTGAATAGTTCTGTTCACTCTGAGAGAGTATGGGAGGCAAAACCTATCGGCCTCTCTTCTCCATCCTCAGAAATGTGTGACAACACAGCTGCTAATCAAAAAGATGATGCATCAACTGCTAGTCACACCGGCTTCTTTGGATCATAATGCACTAACAAGGGTGCTGATTGCAAAATTCTCTTCAACTTCATAAATGCTTCTCGACGTTGTTAAGTCCGTTGCCGCGGAGTGTTACCTGGTAACAAACTACTCAAAGGGTGAGCTAGAGTTGCCATGTCTGGAATAAATGTTTGGTACTAATTAACCATTCCCAGAAAAGATTTCTGTTGGGTTCTCCGGTAACTGGACTTGAATGGCTTGAACCTTACGAGGCGAGCGACGGGTGAATACCATTGCGGTCCACCACAAATGCAAAATATTCCACCGTCGGCCTTCCCATACCGCTCATACGATCCAAAGCACTTTCCAGGTTACTCAAATGCCTCTCATCGTTGGAACCAGTAATGATCATATCATCGAGAATTCCACCAACGCCTTGAAGACCATTCATGACTGAATTATCTTCTGAAAGATGGTGTGTAGCCGCTGCCGATACAATCCGCTCTCTACTTTATTTCACCGAAGCACACACATCCTTGACGGCTGACTAAATCCCGTCGCAGAACGTTCTTACAAAAAAAAAGAAATAGATATAACAAATTTAACACAAAATACGCTAAGAAAGGAATGCAGGAAAACAAGCGACCGAAAACTAAACGTACCTTGTCAGTAATTTTGCATAAACAAACAGAAAAGGCGAACTGGTGTACAAAAACTAAACTGAGGTAACCGAAAGAAACGTAGACTGAAACTAACTCATGCCAAGTAACTGGCTTAAGAACGAAAAGAGGTGACAAAAAGAAACCTATTTACATACGTAATGATATGTGGGCATTTATGGGTGTTAAAGGCATAAAACATAAGTGATAATGACTACAAAATATAGACGGATAGAAGCTGGGGGAAGAAAAAAAATTGTAATGTTCAGCGTTAGAATCAATGTGTTGAAATCTGTTTATGCGGTAACATGGTGGGTCTTGAGGCAACACCAAAGGGCAGGCGGAGGTAACGGTACAAACCAAGATGAGTATTGATAGTTACGTACTGCCTCAATTCTTCATCTAGAAGCAATTGCTGGTATGCCAAGGACAAGTCCAACTTTGTAATCTTTTCCCCTCCATTTAACTGGGCGAACAGATCATCAGCTGTAGGCATCGGGTGTTCTGGTACATCTAAGACAGGGTTAATCATTACCTTGTAATCCCCATAAATACGTACACTGCCATCAGGTTTCAGTACAGGGACGATAGGCGTAGCCCAATCCGAAAATTCCACCTTCTCCAGCACACCAATCTTTTCCAGTCTGCGAAGCTCCTCGGCGATCTTTTCTTTTAGACCAAACGGTACTGGTCTGGGTTTAACGAACTGCGGCACTGCGTTCTCTTTGATCTTGAAGTGGGCGGTGACTCCTTTGATGGTTCCCAGACTACCATCAAAGAACGACGAATACTTCGTTTGAAGCTGGTCCAACTTATCTACCGGTTCTGAAGAGATCCACTTAACTTGTCCCCAGTCCAACTTCAACACAGAAAACCAATCATGACCCATCAACACAGGACCATCATTTCCAGTGATAACAACCGGTAATACTGCTTCTTGCACTAGACAAAAAACGGATTTTCATAAGTGGCAAATTATTGGCAAATGTAAAGACCACATTCGCTTTCACATTTAATTTTACATTCGCTTTCACATTTACTTTCATTCAAATTTGATATTTGTACCCTATTTGTAAAAGATGACAAAGCCGGTAATGGCCGAGTTTCCTCCATGTTTGCCTAGCGTAGGAAATGTTGCGTATGAAAAGAGATTTAAGAAATGTTTTCGCCTGCAGTAAATACGTGGCTTAGATCACATTTACTCAGGCCTTTTAAGGAACGTAAATGTGGGATAAACGTTGCAGTTGACTTCGTTTGCTACCAGCGCAAACGAAGAGTAAATAAAACATTTGCTTAAACGTTGATTGCATTCGTTCCCGAGGCAAATGTCAAATTTACCCATCATGTAGAAACAAAGCAAAGCTGGTAATGGTTGTATTTGACTGTTTTTTTTTAGGACGTCTCGCAAATGCGGTGCAAATGTGCCATTTGCTCGACTTTGGTCCCGTTTATGTTCGATGCGAATATCACGTTTACGGTTTATTTACTGGTAAAGGAAAGCTGTCACCGGCCGAATTTACCCTATTTTAGCCTGCCTAGTAAATGGAGTGCAAATGTACCATTTTCTCGGCTTCGGTCTCGTTTATTTTATTTTATATTCAAAGCAAATGCTATACATTTTATTTACTCGCTAAGCAAAGCTGGTCCAGGTCACGTTTCACTCTGTTTGTGCTAGTCTGCAAATGTAGAGTAACAAAAAGTCATTTCCTTGACTTTTGTGTTTATCTAGAAAGCAAATGTGTTTCCTGTTTGAGTTCCTAATAAAATTAATTCAATCAAACATACCATACCACACATTGGCCTCCAACTATTTATTCATCTGAAATATTCCTTCTCTTTTGTGACTGCGTTTACATGCAACTGGACACGTGTACTCTATCTTCAGAATCTTCGGTTTACCTTCAGAAGGAAAGAAATGTATTCAAGTGGTAATCAAAATGACAACTTTTTAAAAAGGATGCAACTATGCCAGTGCAAAGGGAGGTGCATTGTCAGGGGCCTGACGATTTGAAACACTGCCTCCTCTTCTTCTTTGAACTGTCATGTTCAAGCTTTTAGCACCCATGCGACGCATCACTTCCCCTAGCTCATTGCTTCTCCAAGGAAGAGTTGAGAGAACAAACACTTTATTCCGAGCCTGTTGGGGTTCAGAGTCTGATTCCAGGTCATCATCTTCATGCTCTGAACCAGACTATGACATGGAATGCTCTGAAGACATGTGCTCCACTGTCATGACGTCTGCATATTGTTCCCTTTCCTCAGCTGTGAAGCTTGTTTTTTTTTTATTTTTTTATTTAT
>BLFK01000879.1:0-10000 GCA_014634185.1 Astreopora myriophthalma
GCTAAATTAAATAGGCCCCCCCTCTCTTTTAAGCCCCCCCTCTCTATTAAGCCCCCCTTCAAAAGTGCTTGAAAAAAATAAGCCCCCCCGGGGGGCTTAATAGAGGATTTATGGTATGTCCATAACCTCTCTCCGCCCAAGCGTAACAAAGAGAACACTATAGACTACACAACTTCAACCCTGCAAATGGACGACTCAACGACTCAACCAGCTACCTCTCTGTTACTCCAAGGCAAAACGAAAAATCCTAGATGAGTATGAAACGAAAAGAGCACCAATAAAGATAACACGTTACACGAAATCAGCGGACAAGACTAAACTAGTCATCAACGACAGCACCCTCCTCACCAAACCAGGTCAAATGGACTACATATTCCAATATTGTGACGAGGCAGATCAACCAGTGACGCTGCTCAGTGACCTTGTCAGCAACGAGGCTTCCAGAGAGCATAACATCACCGTAAGTGCAAAAGTCATAAAAATGTCTGCCCCAAAGAATGTTGTCACTCGGCAATCAAGCTGTAACAAAGTTTCAGAGGTGATACTTTTGAATAACACAGGAGCTATGATGCTAGATTTGTGCAATGAGCAAATTCAAGTTGAAGTAGACTGTGTGCATCCATTCACATCATTATCAACCAGTTACTGGAATAATTCAAAGAAATTGACTTCCACCATGAACACCACCATCAAACAAAGCTTTCAAGCGGATCTATGTTTCCTTCAATTCAATCAGAATGATGCCACTCACCTCGAAAACCAACATACCATTCATGTCCCACTAATTACCACTGTTGAAGAAGTTACAAAATTTGTTGTCATTGTAATAAGCGCATTATTCAATTAGAATCCAAAGTCATTCAATGTAGCTACTGCTCTCATATGATGAGAGCCTGCAATTGTCTCACAAAGATGTATGTCAAGATAAATGTTGAAGCCGCTGATCAAAAGAAAACACTTACCATTTTTGATATGCTTGACAGCTGCTCTTGGTGACTTTGATCATCAAGCTATTGACACTGAACATATTGCAAAACAACTATTGTTCCTAGAGAACATTACTATCACATATAACAACAGGAATGTCATTTCTAAAATGCAAGTAACCTCATAATTAGATACTACACTTTTCATCACATGACGTTGAGTTAAGTGAGCAAATCGTTTTTTCATCACATGACCTTAACTTTGTTCTAGCTCCAGTTTTTTTTTATCAACAATGTATATTTTTGAGTCTGAGATTAAAGTTGTGTTTTAAATATACTTGTCTTGTTTATATCGTTACACTCGTCTGACTTCTTAGTGGTATGTGAAGTGTGCATAAACTTAAAGAAATTCGCAGAAATAGTGATTTTTGATAAGGTAATTTTTTTCTGTCTTATTTTCACACTAAAAGTTTTCCTTCTTGATTGAGACGATAAAAAACCTGCAGCAAATTCTGACAGTTTCACATAATTAATATAAATAATTTAATAAGAGCAGCATTTAGCTCCAAGCAGGCAATCAAGGCTGAATCAAGCCACACAAGTCACAACTGAAACAACATTAATGCAGAATATCCCACTACATTGTCTTTATGCACAAGTGAAATTAGGACATGCAAATGCCAGTCTCTTTCTAACCATTTACATAACAACAAACAGGAAACTGACGATGAGCGACTGTCTTAAAACAATGCCATAGTGAGTAAACAATAATGCTCTCCAAGGAGGCCTAGCATGGGCACATACTATCACATAAGTGCCTTGGAATACACAGAGAGTCCAACTCCAATCACATATCAGTGTCTTCTAGTAATTAGCTGTGCCAGGCTCCCTGATAGTTGGGACCTCGCAAAAACAAGGTCAACAGAAAATAGGACACATGTGATCTAGAAAAGGGGGTGGTGGTAGAAAAACAAGGAGAGAGCCCTCTCTCCCCAGCCCTCGTGCATTTCTCTTCACATGACTATCTTGGAGCCTGGAACAGACTATATAGTAAAACCGAGCAAACAAATCCTTGGCTTGGTGACATAGATCTTGCATATGGATGACCCGTGCTTCCACCAATTGCAAGTTCACTATCAGCTTTCACTTCAAAAATACTTAATCCGTGAGTTAGCCATAGGCACCCTTTGATTAGTATTGGACTGAACAACAACAACAACAGCCATCTTGGATTCCTGCATTATCAGCTTCACTTTAGTGCTAACATGGCCGCTGTATAAAAAGGGCCTATTAACTTATTTTTTGATAGGAAATTGTAAAATAGGTTGTAAATGATACAGTCAAACACTTTAGCCACAAAATGAACAGTCATTAAAAGCCTCTGCCATAGATTTAGGATCCGAGACTAAATTATCGTTAACTGACAGCTGGCTACAATTATTCCATTTGTTTTTCTTCCCCAATAATGAATTGATAATCATCCAAGCTATCTTAGGGTCATTTGACCTAGAGCAATGTTTATAAATTGAAGAAGTGATCCTCACACTTCCTGACAATTTAAGCAATTGTCTCATATATGCACTTGGAAAGTTCAAGCGACTTCAACGGGATTCGAACCCACGACCTCTGCGATGCCGGTGCAGTGCTCTTACCAACTGAGCTATGAAGCCACACAGAGCCACATAAGTTGAGAGCAGGTCAATTTGTTGGGCTCATGCGTGTTTTCCGGTGAAAGGAATGATGAATGAAATGGTTGTGAAGGTCGTGGGTTCAAATTCCATTGAAGTCACTTGAATTTTTAAGCGCATATATGAGACATGCATTTATGAGACATAACTTTTCATCAGCACTACTGGTACAGTGAAAACCTTTTAGTAGCTGGCTGAAGATGGCTGACAAGTCACATAATACAACTGAAATGATGAATTTATTAGTACTAACATGGGCATACTAGGGAACAAAAAAACCTTGAGTGGTAGTAACAGGAATCAACACCATCACCTTGCAATTACTAGTTTGGATGCTCTACCACTTGTGGGAACTACACTATTCAACTAGGTTATGGTGGGAGTGTGACCTTGGCCCAGTAGCCTAGTGGCTGTCACCATAGCTTCTGATGCAGAGAGTGTGGGTTTCATTCCTACAGCATACACTTCAACAAAAATATAATCAATAGTGATTGATATAACTGACTGAAGTCTTATGCATTTGTAGGAAAATTATGATCCAACTAAAAAAACATTCAGAACCAAATCCTCTACTCTCACCTTTGGCCAGAGTAATAATAGGAGTCAGATGAAAAAAAAACCACACTCCTTCAGCCACATAATGAGGGAATACTAGTTTACTAAGTTAACGTGGAAGCAATAACACCTACTTTACATGAGTGAGTGAGGAGCTTACTGTATAATGAAGGCAATCCAGGTCATCTCTGTCATTCTGCAGCCATTCATAGAACTCTTGTGCATTATCAGTAGGGTCTCCTTCCCCGTATGTGGCAACCACAAAGATTGCCATGGAGTTTTCAACTTCTCCCATACGAGCCAGTTCTTCCTTAAAAGATAAACCAGAAAACTATTTGTAGATGTACTTCAAAAGTTTTAAGCCACACCTTTTCCCTAAACACTCAATGTTCAAAATAAGGTAAAGCAGTGAGTTTGTTGTTTCTTGATGGTAACCTGAGGTCTCCAAGAAATGATGGGATCACTTGAGACAAATTTTCTGCATTTGTTGCACACTTTAAAAGATGCATCAAGTCTAAAAAGAGGCGTGTTTGGAGCATTGAAATTCCATCATCAGCAGCAAAGTTAATAATTTTATAGCTACCTTTTGACTTTTTGAAAGGTATAATATATATAGTTTATTGCCTAATGAACCATCACCAATTCAAAGTGTTTCATGTGAATGTTACATATACTTACTAACCAAGCAAACTTTTGAAGAAAGAAATCCAGACACCTGGGCCCAGTTGTTCAAAAGCTGATTGATGCTAACAGGTGATTAACCAATGATTTAAACCCCCCCGCCCAAACACCCTCCAAAAAGTAATGTAATTTATGTTAAAGATAAAGCATACGTCACTACTGAGGGAATCTTTTGGCAAAACATTTGCTGAATGGTAAAATAATAAACTGCAATAAAAGTCTGCACTAACCCAGGATTACATGTACTTTAATCTGGCTTCGAATGACTGGGCCCAGAAAACACAAAGATCACTGACGACAAGGAAAGAAGGTCAGTGGAGGAATGAGATTCCATGACAGTTAAAAGTTAATCGTTTATGTAAAACAAAACAATTGGTTCAAAGGAGGAATGAATTTCCAGATCAGCTGAAGTTCAGAAAACAACTCGAGAATCACAAGAACCACCACATCTTCCAAAAGCAATGAGCAATAACAACAACAACAACAGGTTTTTACATTGACTCACAGGTGTAATGTTTGATCACTTAGGTTTTAGTTTTGTTTCTGACCCTAAGCAGACCCAGAAAGAGATGGCCTCATACATGTAGATAAACCAAATACCAGTACCTGTTATTTTTTTAGCCTAAAATCCAACCAAAAAGCTTAAAGGTGGGGCTGTACATGTACAGCACCACCTGAAAGTATTGACCTCTTTTCTGTGTCATTTCTGCATGACCTTCCGGTGACTTTCCCTTGCTATTCCCATGGCAGGCTGCTTTTTTACCTCGGGAAATATGCAGTTAGGCTCCAAAGTTGCCGTGGAAAAGTGTACAGAGGCAGAACGGCAGTAATGACAAACACTCAGTAGGCTTGAGTTTGAATAGGCTTTGTTTTGTTGTGTTGCATTTACCAACTTCTTCATCGCAAGTAGTGACGGAATCGCACCAAAGAATATTAACTGAAAATGCCGGCAAGAGATTTCAACCAGGAATGACGATGATGCCATGAGCCATGTATGATATGCATACAGCGTGCATGGTTGGTCAGCCTTTTTAAGTACACATGAAGAAAAATGATTCCTCTCAGAATCCAACCACAATTGAAATATTCTTTGAAAAAGATTACGATTTCTGCAATACTCTGAAAGAGTGGCAACAATTCAATCAAAACTTTGAGACCTGTAGATTTGTCAAAGATAATTTGACCCTTAGATATTTGATCCTTGGCACAAATCTCAAGCATTTACCACTATCAAAGCTTATCGTTTCTTCATTAATTTTGTGTTTAGGGAAAGAATGAAAGCATAAAAAGTTTTGGCCCGGTTCTTGTGTGCCCTGTTCATGCTCTTTGTCCAGATCAATGCTCAGCCCAGTCCCCTACAGTAGTTTTAGTTTGCCTGTGATATTAAGAGTATGAAGCTGCTGCCACAATATGGTGCTTGTTACATGTAAATGTACAATTGGCATTATTTTGTCGCCTGCTTCTGGGAATGATATGTTTTGAGGAACAATTAAGATCGAAGGAAGACATTTTATCTGGACGATATTCTGTCGAACACTGAAGTCAACATTTGATAATTTTGGATCCAAATGCGAGTCACCAGTGCTAAATTTATGGTCGCAGGTTCCAGCCCTGCATTGTGTGATTCTTATGGTTGCTAAGCAGATCGCTGTTTAGCAGCAAACTGTCTGGCACGCATTTTATAAATAAATCCTCTACACTTGCTGTTTCTTTGTATTGGTTTGTGTTCAGTGATTGACTTCTCAGCAGTCATCTGTGATGTGCTCCAAACAGACAAAAATTTCCACCTGCATTTTGTTGGGGCCCAGGTTTACTAACCTGGGTAAGTTTAAAGAAAGTGAAGAATGATCATCGCAGTTAATTTTCCAATTTAAGCAATTGGTCAATTTAGTAAGGTCAATTTAGTGAGTTCATATCTCACTCCTCACGGGAGATATGAACTCACTAAAAAGTTCATATCTCACTCCTCACGGGAGATATGAAATCACTAAAAAGTTCATATCTCACTCCTCACGGGAGATATGAACTCACTAAATTGACCTCGCTCCCAATGTGTGGCTTCATAGCTCAATTGGTAGAGCATCGCACCGGTATCGCAGAGGTCACGGGTTCGAATCCCGTTGAAGCCCTGATTTTTTCAGGCTTCTCCTTTCCAATTGCTTAAATTGGAAAATTAACTGCGATGATCATTCTTCATTTTCATCTACAACCACAGTTCACATATGAATTATTTCATATATACTTCACATCATTTCACTGGGTAAGTTTCTTTCTTTCTTTCTTTCTTTTTTTTTAACCCTTTACCCGATGGAATGAAATGCCTCTTTTAATCACTCTTAGAGACCCGTTTCAGCAACAACAACAAAAAGAGAGGCATGGTCAGAAACGGCGATATCAAGATACAACAAGTGTAGAGGATTTAATCTTCCCATCAAACTGTATGTTGAGCTCTTTGACATCATGCAGACATCACCAGGGTGCTAAGTTACTCCAAAATGGCAGCAGTTATTCTTCAGAGAAGGAGTTCATATGGTTTGGAAATGCTTTGGGCCCTGAAACTTTGGAAAGTAATTTATCTTTGTATGAACTTTCATTGGCAAGGAGAAAAAAAGTGCCTTTTTTGAGTAACAATCTCCGGTAATGACCGAAATCAACTGTCCTATTCTAATACTTAAGGCCTTACCATGTCACACTCTTCTGGATCCAACACAAGAGACTTCAATCCATAACGCTGAGCATCTTTTGCCAAACGACCAGCAAACTCTTCCGCTGTTCCAGTCTGAGATCCATAAAATATTGCTAGCGATTTCCCCTACAACAGAAACCATTAATTGGCACCCACTTGTCTCGAAACAAAATACATGTAATAATAACAGTTTTTGTTATCACTTCTGATAAAGTAGAGTGTGGGTCCAATTCCCACTAAGTACAACTAAACAGAAGTTGTTATTAAAAGAGTTCTGCTGATGATTACAAAAATGTTATCAATTGTAACTGTTCATCTCGAAAGTTACTGAAAGAGCTGTTTTTTTCCAAATTAACGATCAGATGAAGGAAAATGATCTTTACCCGCCCCTGCAGTCTGCTTACAGGAGGAATCATAAGCAACCTTAAAAGCCACTAACAACATTCTGATAAATATGAACTCTCAGCACACTGTCCTTCTTGTTGTTAGACTTGAGTGCAGCTTTTGACCCACACCATACTTCTGCAAAGGCTTCAATTTTCATTTGGAATTACTGGCACACCATTGGAACGGTTTACCATGTATTTGACAACAAGAAAACAACATGTGTCTATCTCCAACACCCTCTCTGATAGTCTCGCTCTTGATTGGAGTGTTCCACAAAGGTCCTGTCTTGCTCCCCTATCGTACATCATTTATTCCTCAAAACTATTTAACATAATTAAACAGCACCTCCCAAATGCTCCTTGTTATGCTGATTATTCTTGCCTTTAAGCCAACTGGCAAGTCAAAAAGATGCTATAACCGCAATGCAAAACTGTATAAATGATATCTGTTTATGGATGGAACACGATGAACTCCTTCTAAATGATAAAGTGAGTTTTCTTATCACAGGAACACGAGAGCAATTGTCTAAAGTTGATATTTCTTCAACTGTGGGAAATTTTGATGTAGGGAGATCGTCTATTGTTAGGAACCTTCAATTTTTGGTTCTTTTATCAATGACAAACTGTCAATGAACACCCACATAAACAAATTTTTCAATGTAGACATTCTATTACATTCCTAATATCTGGCAAATAAGGAAATACTTATCACATGATTCCACCGAGGCCTTAATTCACGCATTTGTAACAAGCCGATTAGATTATTGTAACAGTTTACTTTACGGTCTGCCCCAGGTACAAACTGATAAGCTACAAAGAGTACAAAATGTGGCTGCCAGACTTAGTTATAAACTAACCAAGTTTACCCATATTACACCAGTGTTATATCTTCACTGGTTACCAGTTAAGTACTGCACTGAATTCAAAATTCTGCTCATGACCTTCAAGGCGCATTTGAATCTGACTCTGATTTCTAGAAAGCTAAATTATTGAGCTATTGAACAATTATGGTTGCAATGTGCATGGCAATGTAAACACAGTGTTATGGTTATTTCAACTATTTCCATTGTTCCTGGACAGTTATATAATTATCAAATTAATACAAAAGACAGTGAAACCTAATTTTTGTTGCAAATCTCATTACAAAGAAACTTGAATAATGTGTCAATAAAGAGGCACCTTTGGTCATTTTATTGAAAATGATGATAAATAAAGTTGTGCAAATGAAATAAAATTTTGACCCTTCAGATCACCCCAGATTGCACCAAATAGCACCTTTGAGCATCCAAATTTAAAAAATTTTCTGGAGGAGAATGCCCCCAGACCCCCCCTAAAGGCTCGTGCCCTACAGGCGCTCCACAGGGTGTCTTCGCTACCCTGACCGCCTCCATCTTCAGAATGACCTGCTCCAACAAATCTTTTTGAGAAGGCTGATATACAGGCAAAAACTAACGATAAAAGAGTCCAACCTTTTGGCGACATCTTGGTACCGGGTCGCTGACCAGTCTTCTTTGCAGCCTAAATCTATGACAGAAAACACTACTCGGGTTAAAGACCAGGAGTCTGCTAATATCGTGAAGACACAGCTAAAAGATCTCAGTGTGAAGCTCCAGACTATTGTCCAACCAGTGTTTATGAGCCGCAAGATCGCCCAGGAGTTCCTGACAAGCGAACTTCAAGTGTGACCAGTGTGATGCTGCTTATGTTGGATACACCCGCGGCCATCTGTTTGTATGCATTGATGGACATAGAAGCAAGACCTGGTCAGTGCGCAAACACTATGATAATAGACATGCAGGCAGGATTCCAGATAACTTTCACAATGTTTTAATGTGTTGAAAAAATGCCAGAACAAGTTTGATTGTCTAGTTAATGAGATGTTACTCGTTAAACAATTACGACCATGTTTAAATGTACAATTAGACTCAATTCGCACTAAGGTCTTTGACTAACTTATGCAAATTAATGACTCTGGACTCTTAGTTACTCTTAAAATTGCATATTTAATTTAGTTTCCCTTGACAATGGCGCCAAGATGTCGCCAAAACGTCGCACTCTTTTATCGTTAGTTTTTGCCTGTACGGCTGATAAGAAATAGTAGGTGGCCACGGCAGTGCGTACGCAGCACTTCGTGTGACAGAAATGCATGCCTCTAGGGTGGTCTTACCAGAAAAAACAAATTTCATTATATACACTCAGTTAAGATGACCTTTCAAGCAAAAAAAACAGCAACTGCACATATAGTTTTACTGTGCATGGTTTTACTAATGAAGTGTGCTATGACTAGTTTCACTAATGAAATGTGACCCTCCCGATAAAAAGGATGCTTAGACTCTTTCTTTGCAAACACATTTGAAAATGGCCTTTTAAACAAATTTAAATGCATTTCAAACTGTTTCAAACATGTTTGAAATGCCTCTGAAATAACATTTTCATCACATTCAAACACAAATGATCTGTGTTTCATTTCTGCTAACAGTGTGTTTGTTTTGTGCTAATGGCTAGAGTTCACAGAAAATTTGTTCAGTAGGTTCAAGTTATGAAAAGTAACTGAAACTTAAAAATGATGTTTGTGTGGTTAGCAAACTTACTACTTTTAAAATGAATTCAAAACTTTTGAAATGTTTCAAGAATTAAAGCAAAACTGAAGTTTACGAGATCGAAATGAGCCAAATCACCCCCTCAAAACAAACTATATTGGTGCAGTGCAAACTGTAACATTTCTCTATCGTGTGCATGGCTTCTAAAATTACAAAGCCTTGGGCTAAGTGTGCATTAAACACAGTTTAGTCCATTACAGAATACAAACACTAAAAGCAGCAAGAAAGTGTGAGGATCACTGCTTCAATTCAAATGCTGTAACTCACACACAGTAACGTTACACAGTTGGTGGAAGCCTAGATGCAAGAAACATCGAATTGGGTTGCTGACCATCAAAGCTGATACTATTTCTGGTGTATCAAAAACTCAGACCTGGAAACCACAGTCCTCAGTTTAGTTTACAGCTCTGAGGTATCAAGGCCTAAGTTTTCAAGACACCCTATTATTTCCATGCATTCTTCAGGAAAAAAAAAAAAA
>BLFK01000879.1:14801-17301 GCA_014634185.1 Astreopora myriophthalma
CCCCCCCCCCCCCAAGCCCCCTCGGCTCCACCATCCCTGTCCCTTCAATCTCCGGGTCCTCTCGGTCTTCCAAGATGGTGGGCATGTCAAATTCCCGACCCTGCGGCAACGCATACCTGTCAAAATCCCCACCCAGGGGAAGGCTCTCTGAGTCAATTTCCCATGGGTAACCCCTTCCCCCTACTCTGGGGCTTAACACTGATAGGTGCATTAAAAGATAGTTGATTTCTGATGTTTTGCAACAAACACAAATAACTTATTCATTTACAAAGCAATTTATCCATATATTACAAGACTATTCATTCTTTTGTCAAACCTAGTTGAAGTGCACTATTTCTAGGCATTCAAAAATTTTGGTTTTATCAAACGAGTTGATAAAGGTTGAATTACCACCGTGAAAGATTTAGAAAGCTGATGCTTCGAGTGTTATCCCTTTGTCAGAGCGAATAGAGGAATTGTGGGGTGTTGTAGGTTTATATGAGAGTGTAGAGGAGGTTTGCCATTGGTGGAAATGTGGTCACATGAATTTGTGAATAAATTAGTGGAATGAGAGGCATTCATTGATCCCATGTGGAGAGAGTGTACCCAGTTGAAAGATGAATTTTTGTTCGAGATTTTTGCGGCTTTGTGTTCCTGTGGTGTGATCCTGTGATTAAAATGGCGTGCAACCGGCTTGGACACATCTGTGTCATTTTTTCTACATCTCGTAGGTGTTCGCGAAAGCCGTCCGCCAATCTTCTCCCTGTTTCGCCTATGTAGATCTTCTTACATAGTGTGCAGGTTATGCAATAGATAACATTTACGGAGATACATGTAAAGTGGTCAGTGACTGTAGCGGATCAATTGGGTCCTGAGATCTTAACTGTGTTATTTCTAGGCATTGTTTTAGCCGCCATGCAGGCAAACACCTCCTGCTGATTGAGTCTTCGAAGAAATCAACATGGCGTATAGTATTCATCACCAGATCTTTGCCTTTTGACGGACTGAATCTGCTGGTCAAAAGTTTCCCATAAAAGCTCAAAACTTGTCACAATGCCTTATCTAAATTCACCAAAGCGTACCGTACCAATGTAAACGATACCAAGACTACCAGTGTAATAAGTGTCCACACATTAAATGGAATTTCTGATATAAAGACATGCAATTGATAAGAGCTTCCTTACTTACAAATGGATTCTTCACGATTAAACGTTAACGCACGTGTATCTTCGACAGCTGCTGTGTCCTTGACAGCCACTGTTCATTCAGACGATCGGTTTCTTTTTGGTATGAAATGGCGGGGAGAATACTTTGTTGACTTAGCTCTGCCCTTTGGATTGCGGTCAGCTCCGTTCATCTTCTCTTCTATCGCCGACCTCCATGAGTGGATTCTCAAATACAATTATGGCCTGAATTTTTTGCCTCACTATTTGGATGATTTCCACACTCTGGGACCTCCTAACTCACCTATTTGCCAGAACAATATTGACACCTGTGTGCACCTGTTTGGGGAATGGGGTATCCCCCTTCACCCAGAGAAATTGGAGGGGCCCTCTACCTGTTTGACAGTACTTGGGATTGAGCTGGATTCACTCACACTTCAGGCCCGCCTTCCATGAGAAAAGTTTGATCGCATTGCGGTTCTCTTGGAAACCTGGTCTGCAAAGAAGCATTGCACCCGTAAAGAGCTGGAGTCTTTCATCAGCAATCTCCAGCATGCATGCAAAGTTATCCCTCAGGGCCGCACTTTCCTTCGTCGTAAGATAAATCTGCTGTCTGCCTTCTGGCATGACGATCATCCTATTAGGCTCAACCAAGAGTTTCGTCTAGACCTGTCTTGGTGGCGTGAATTTTTTCTTTCATGGGATGGCCTTAGTTTTGTGCTCTCCCCTCAGTGGGCTCCACTTCCTGATTTCCATCTTTGATCCGATGCAGCTGGTTCGCTGGGCTTTGGTGCAATCTTTGATCGTGAATGGTTTGTGGGGGAATGGTCTGCTGCTCAACAGCCGTTATCTATTGCCTACAAGGAACTTTTCCCTGTGGTGATTGCAGCTTCCTTGTGGGGTCCCTAATGGGTCTCAAAGCATGTGGAATTCTGTTCAGATAATATGTCGGTGATTAGCGTGTTGCGTTCCGGTACCTCGAGGGATCCAAACATCATGGTTCTCCTTCGTCACTTGTCTTTGATGGCCGCTCGCCATTCCTTTGCGTTTACTGCTTCTCATCGACCCGGTAGAGACAACTCCATTGCTGATGCCCTGTCTCCCTTTGATTTTCAGCGTTTTCATCATCTCGCTCCACATGCGGTGTGGGGAGCTACTCCTGTGCCACCTTTGCTGCTGGCCCGGCTTCCAGTGTTTTGATGGACAAGTGCCGCTTTTATTTAGCCAATGGTCTCGCTCCTTCCACTTGTCAAGTTTACAGCTCAGCACAACGCCAATTTTTACAACTTTGCAGTCAGGACACTCTTATGAACCCTGGCCAGCCTCTCCTACCTGCTAGTGAGCAAACTCTGATGCGC
>BLFK01000879.1:22301-24801 GCA_014634185.1 Astreopora myriophthalma
TACTGTCTGAGAGACACAGAAATTGTTATACTTTTTTGAGATCAGTACATCAAAACTTGGTCCAGATTTTTCTATGGATAAAAGTCCTCTGCTGTAATTATTTTATCCTATTTTTTGTCTCAGCGATAAGAGGAATTGTCATAAATTGTTGTAGAGGCTCTGTTATTGGTTAACTGCATCAACTTGCTGTTTGAACCAAACTTGCAATAACAAATTCATACAGACCAAATTTTTGTCCCTAATGTCTATAGTTGGTGGCTACCTTAATGCTCACAATAGAATGTTGATACTACTGGGAAGAACAAATGAATGCATATAAAACAGGAAATAAAAGAATTTAGGCAAACAAGCGTACTTTTTCATGTTGTATGACAGATTGTGTGTGATTACTGTAACTTAAACTCTTCATTGCTGGTAAGAGGACAAGTCATCTCAAACAAGTTGCCTCAAGTATCCAGCAAATGCACTGCACAATATTGTCGACTTTAAAAGTATAAATCAAATGTCAACTTGTAAACTTACTAAACATCAGAGAATAAAGTCAAAGATAACATTTTGAACATGACAGTTCTATTCTTACTTTTTGGTAGATGGGTTGGTGGAATTTTTGGGAGGGGAAGTCACTTAAAAGGGTTTACTGGCTGAAATATTGTGGGGAAGGACAAATATGTTCTCTAGTCACCCTCAGCTATATTCTAGAAAGTCAGAGCCTTCTAACCCCTTACATGTATTCCAGAGAGGTGTTTTTCTTAATGTTCACTTTTTATCCATATATTCAAAAAAACGGTTGAAAAAGGCAGTTTTTTCGTCTTTCATTTCATTCAAAACTTTAAGCTTTTCTTCTTCCACTTTCTCTCGCTTTTCATTATTGGGTTTTAAGAAATCTAACATTTCTGCAGAAGATCGACTTCTTGGCTTCTTACGACACCTTTTTGTACTTGCCTTGCTCCTTTTTCCAGATGAATCACTGCATGTTTCTCCTGTCAACAACTCTGAGGAAGATTCATTATCTGATTGCTCATTACTCTTATTGTTTACTGAAGTTTGCTCATCTACCTGCACATTACTTTCCATCGTGCAGACTGGATTTACAGTTGCACCGTTTGCGAGACACTCGGAGAGTTCTTCGTAAAACTTCCAACTCTTCTGGTCATTTCCAGACTTGTTGTTGTGATCTTCTATTTCCTTTTGTTTTGATGTTATCTTTCCCCACTTTCTCATACACTGCTCGCCAGTGACCAAGCGACCAGAAATCTTCGTAAACTGTTCCACTATCTTATCAAACACCTCTTTCTTTGTAGCCTTGCTTCCAAACATGTGCTTGTGATCAGCCCAAGTTGTGATAAGCAACCGAACATCTTCGTCCAACCATCTTTCAAGGTTGTTACTTGAACTAGTTGGCAAGGGTGCATTTGAAACAGCTGCGGTGAAAGGATGAATGACTAAAGACCTTGTTTATTTACATATACAAAATTTTGTTTTTCGATAAATACTACTTACCATTGGCATATATGGCACAGTTGTGATTTAGTAATGTTTCTAAATCAGGAGCCAGTCCATGACAGACTGAGCATTCGTAGAAAGCGGAGGAGACGGAAGGCACCGAGCTAGCTGAGGGAGAAGCCGCCATATTTCCTTACTGAAGATATGGTCGTGAGCGGCCTGGAATTGGTAAAAACCTTTGCAAAACCCGTAAATGGAACACGCAGTTCCATCGGAAAATTTCCAACGGGAAAACGGGACTACCTTTTCAGAAGTTCCATTTTTTTTGGACTTTTTCCAGTGGAACGAACCGAAAAATCACGTTCCATTTACAACCCAACCGGAATTTCCGGAATCTCTTGGTAAATGGAAAACGCCCTCCATCTACATGTACTGACCAATTGAATCGCTCACCAGGGTTTTGAATTTTCGACTGACTAAAATCTATCACTTGACTCTGAAGATGGCTTGGGCACAGCTTGTCGAAACGTCAGTCAACAACAACAGTCCTTCTCAGGACTCCAGTCACCCAGATGATCATTCAATCGAGGTATGTTACTCCTGGGTTCAAACCATTTTCTTATATACGTACATGGTAGTTTCCAATTGCTTAAATTGGAAAATTAACTGCGATGATCATTCTTCACTTTCACGTACATGGTAGTGGTACCATATTTCAGCTCAATCAAGCTTAAGTAAATGTACAATGTAGAAATCAACGAACAAACTTACGCGAGGACAAGCTTCTGGGAAAGCGCAGTTTCTGTCTTTTTTCGGCGTCCATAAAACCAGTACAGAGCGACGCCGACGAAAGAAGCAAACAACACTACGTCGACTGTACCAACCAAAGGCTTTTCTAGAATTGTCACTTCAGCTGTTGACATGATCATAAAGCAAATTCAAAGAACTGTTTTTTGAATGCTGAATTTTGAGCCCAAAAGGATGAGAAACTAATCTTTTTTCCGGTGTCAAACACTAAACATTACGTAAATATTGCTGAGCTTTGCTCATGCAAGAG
>BLFK01000880.1:6470-21114 GCA_014634185.1 Astreopora myriophthalma
CACAACGGACATTCCCCTTTGTCCCCCAAAAAATCTCACTCATTTTCTAAAAAGAAAAAAAGCCTCTATAATACGGACCCTCTCTAATACGGACAACGGACCCCAGAGAGCGAAGTCCTATAAACTTAACCTCTTTATTACGGACAGAGTTCCAGAGCCTGGGCGCAGCAACTTGAAAAGATCTGTCTCCGTAAAACTTGAGGTTCGACTTCGGTGTTACAAGCAAATTTTTTGAAGAAGATCGTAATAGCCTCGTCGGAGTGTAAGGCTGAAGAAGATCTGCTTTGTACCTTGGCGCCATGCCTTTCAGTGCTTTGTACGTAAGAAGTAGTATTTTGTAGGTAATTCGTTGTCTGACTGTTAGCCAATATAGTCTTCGAAGAACTGGTGTTATGTGTTCTGAGCTTCGTGTTCTGGTCACCAGTCGAGCTGCACAGTTTCGCACATATTGTAGCCTATGAATAACCGAAAATCCAGCTTAGATGAAATGAATGCATGAACAAGTGTCTCAGCAACGTCCTGAGAGAGACAGTTTCTGATCCTTGCTATATTTCGCAAGTGGTAGAAAGCCATTTTGCAGGTGTTCATAACATATTTCTCCAAGTTGACATGGGAATCAAAGATTAAACCTATATTTCTAGCACTACTGGAAACTTCAATGTAATCGCCGGCCACATGAATGCCTTTAATAGGTGGGTTGACTTTGCGCTTTGGTCCATATGGTATACACGCATTGCGCATATATAGAGGGTAGTGCCCAGGACCCAGGGAGAGAGGACCTTCCCGCCATGGAGAAGTAAAATTGTGTTTTTCCTATTTGCTGTGTTCTTTGCATTCTGTTACAATATTTTGGCGACGAGGATGGCCGAGATCACGTCCATACCACCGTTCGATCCCTTCCAACAGACCGGCAGTGTGGGTCCCCGCTGGGACAGATGGAAAACACGACTACAATATTACATCGATGCCCGTGGAGTTTCTGTTGACAATCGTAAACGAGCGTTGCTACTTCACCTTGCCGGGCCGGCCGTACAAGACATCTTCGCCACCTTATCGGACACTGGGACCACCTACACGCAAGCGCTTAGCGCGCTGAACGCGCACTTCTCTCCTCAGAAGAGCTTACAATTCGAAAGACACACCTTTCGCCAGGCTCATCAAGCGCCAAACGAATCAATTTCTCAATATGTAACACGTCTACGTCGACTGGGAGAGCACTGTGACTTCGATAAATACTCGCTCGATGAGGCTATTAAGGACCAGTTGATTGAACATTGTCACTCCAACACACTTCGTCGCCGCCTTCTTCGCGAAAAATGCACTGTTTCTCTTAGTTCCTTGTTGGATATTGCTCGCTCCATGGAGTCAGCAGATTTTCAGGCGGCGAACATTGAGAATGCCTCGTCCCAGGAACACTTAGAAATCGCTCACCAACTGACAACACCAACCATCTGCGTTGAAGAACGAGCGAATTTTACTTCAGACAAGCGGCAGCAGTGTACACATTGCGGTAACCAGCCCGACCACCAGCCACGAACCCCCAAATGCCCTGCCTTTCGCAAGACATGTTCCCAGTGCGGAATCCTACACCATTTTGGACGCGTGTGTATGAAAAGAACCCTAAATACAGGTCGCCCAATTGGCAAACGGCCAGAGATACCCAAGGCCCAGTACGTTTGCTATTCTTCGGATGAGGATGAAAGTCATCAGGTATTTCAACTCAACCCTAACCAAGCAAAGACAGACATCACAGTGTCCATTGAAGGTACCCCAGTCCAAGTCTGTATTGATTCTGGTGCCACAGCGAACACAATCGACTATGCAACATATGAGGCAATCAGCGCTGCAAAAATAGTGCCCTTAAAACCAACAAGTGTTAAACTTCTCCCTTATGGAGAAGATAACCCTGAGCCGATTCCCCTCGCCGGATCGTTTTTTGGATTGATCAATACTCCGTCAGGGCAGAGGGACATCACAAGGTTCCTGGTGCTCAAAGCACGAAATGCCGGTTGTCTCCTGAGTCGTGAAACCTCAACCCGGCTGGGGATGTTACATGTTGCTGCTTCTACCACTACTGAACACTCATCCGTAAGTGGTGAATACCAGTTCCTCTTACAGAAGTTCCCAGCAGTGTTTAGTGGCAAGATTGGAAAACTAAAGGATTACCAGCTTGAGCTCAATATTGATCCAACTGTTCAACCAGTGGCACAAAATTCCCGTCCTACACCCCTACACTACCGTGCCAAGGTGGAAGCCAAACTGAAACAGCTCGAAGATCAAGATATTATTGAACAGGTCACGGGTCCAACACCATGGGTGTCACCACTGGTCATCGTCGATAAGCCGAATGGTGACATAAGACTGTGTGTTAACATGTGCAAGCCCAACGAAGCTCTCCGCCGTACACACCACCCATACCCAACATCCGAAGAAATTCTCCAAGACCTAAACGGCTCCACGTTCTTTTCCAAAATTGATCTCAAGGAATGCTATCACCAAATTGAACTTTCTGAATCATCTCGTCACCTGACAACATTCAAAACTCATGTTGGCCTCCGCCGTTACAAGCGTCTGCCCTATGGTGCATCAGTAGGCTCTGAAATATGCCAACACGTAATCGGGCAGGTCCTCGAGGGATGCCATAATGCGAGGAACATTGCTGATGACATTCTCGTACATGGTACCAATAAGGAAGAGCATGACAGATCCCTGGAAGATGTGTTGCTACGTCTCCAGGAAAAAAACCTCACAGTCAACCCAGCCAAGTGTCTATTTGGCGTCACAGAACTGGAGTATTATGGATTCCACATCTCAGCTCAAGGTGTATCCCCCGACAAGGATCGTATACGTGCAATCAAGCAGATGCAACCGCCCAGCACAGCCACGGAAGCTAGAAGCTTTCTGGGATTAGTAAATACCGTCGCCCGTTTCGTTCCAAACCTTGCTGCTATGACAGAGCCTATACGAAGAATCACACACAAGAACTATCCATGGTCGTGGGGCCCGGAGCAATCTGAAGCCTTTAACAACCTGCGTGACCTCATATCTAGTGACACTGTCCTGGCCCATTTCGACCCCTCCCTCCCCACCCAAGTACGCCATGATGCCTGCAAGATTGGAATCAGTGGTGCCTTGACTCAGAAGCACCCTGATGGTTCCATACGGCCTATTGCGTACGCAAGCCGTAGTCTATCACCCGTTGAACAGCGCTATAGCCAAACTGAAAGAGAAGCCTTATCCGGGGTTTGGGCGTGTGAGAGGTTTCATTTCTACATTCATGGCAGCCAGTTTGACTTGGTGGGAGATCACAAACCTCTGGAAGTTCTCCTCAACGGCCGGGGGAACCCTTCACCGAGAATCGAACGTTGGCGGTTACGGCTTCAAAACTACAGCCCACGCATTGTTTTCCAACCCGGCACACAAAATGCTGTTGACTTCCTGTCACGCAAACCTGTCACAACCAACACACCCAGAGATCCTGTTGAAGAATACGTCAACTCCATTGTTGTTGACGCTCTTCCTTCAGCCGTCACGCTTCAAGAGCTTCTCCTTGCTTCCGAATCTGACCTTACCCTGAAAACTGTCAGGGAGTCTCTGGACACTGGAAACTGGTCAGCTGTACCAAAGCCCTATGCAGATCTAAAGGATGAACTTTGCCAGAAACGCGGTATTATTTTGCGGAACGGTCGCATTGTAATCCCAAACGCACTACGCCCTCGCATTCTTCAGTTAGCACATGAGGGGCACCAAGGCATCACTAAAGTTAAACAGCATCTCAGACAAAGAGTCTGGTGGCCTGGCATGGATATTCAAGCTGAGAGATATGTGCGGGAATGCCTAGGTTGCCAAATCGTGGGGCCAACACCTCCCCCAGAGCCCCTCAGAATGACCGATCCACCTAAGCAAGCGTGGCACACAATCCATGTGGACTACTGTGGCCCATTCCCATCTGGAGAGTATCTCTTTGTCGCGGTTGACGAAACATCAAAGTATCCAGAGGTCCATATTACACGCTCAAGTTCGGCAACCACAGCCATTACGTGCCTTAACCAAATGTTTGCAACACATGGTATCCCTCAAGTAATTACATCTGACAATGTCCCCTTTGGGTCAGAGGAGTTTGCGGCATGGTGTAAACAATCGGGTATCAAGCACCGCAAAATTACGCCCCTTTGGCCCGCTGCAAATGCCCAAGTGGAACGATTCAACAAAACCCTGGAGAAGACCATTCGAATCGCTGCAGTGGAAGGGAAGAACTGGCGTTCTGAACTGTTTGTGTTCTTAATGAACTACCGAAATACTCCCCATTCCTCCACTGGGGTATCGCCTGCATCCCTGATGATGAATCGTCACATCAGAACAAAGATCCCCTGTCTGGATCTCTCTCACCCCTCTAAGCTCCTCCGAATCGCATGCTCTAATGACAATTTGAGAAAGTCAAAGGCAAAGTCACATATGGATAGACGACACAAGGCGACTCCTTCCAACATTCGTCAGGGAGATCAAGTGCTCCTGCTTCAGAAGCGTCAAAACAAGTTAACCACAAGATATGACCCTAGACCCTTTACCGTCGTAAGGAGAAAAGGAGTCAGCGTCGAACTTGCGAGAGGAGAGGCGCGATTGTTTAGGAACTTATCCATGGTCAAGAAAGTGATTCCCCCGACAAGGAACACTGAACCCTGTGGAAGACCTACCCAAGGAGAGAGCGTGCCCAGTCATGGGAACATTACTTTAGGGAACACTGATAATGTTGACAGGCCTTCCCGAGAACGCCGTGTTCCCATGACTTTCTTTTGGGCTAAGACGTTTCCTTATAGACTGTGCTTAATCAAGTTAAATTTAGTCATGCTACCGTTGTTTTCTGTTACTCGTCCATGCCTTCATAGGAAAGGGGGGATATGGTATACACGCATTACGCATATATAGAGTGTGGTGCCCAGGACCCAGGGAGAGGACCTTCCCGCCATGGAGAAGTAAAATTGTGTTTTTCCTATTTGCTGTGTTCTTTGCATTCTGTTACAATATTTTGGTCTCAAATCCTGACCTTTCATCGGAAGCTTGACGCAATAACAATTACACCACCTTGCCAAGTCAAGAGATCAAAAATACCGTCAACACAACTTATTTTTTTTTGCGGAGGTCTGTGGAATTGCACGGAGATTTCATTCCTCGGACCTCGAGATATTGTACAGCCGAGATATCATGTGGTGTCTTTGAGGTTTGACGTAAGGGACGTTTGAGGAATTTGTCAACTAATTTAAGTCGCAGGAAAAAAAAAAGTCCCTTTTAAGGTTCTTTTTTCACGTATTTATTTTGAAGAATTCCTGTGGCTCGAAGCCTTGTCTCAACCATGGTACTTGCCAGTCTGGTTTCTATCCTCTTGGCTACCGCTGCTTATGCGTGGCAGGTTTCACTGGGCTTCAGTGTGACTTGGGTAAGGAACCATTGAGATACTCTAGTAACTATAACGTTTAAGTGTATACGGTGTCTTTTTATTTTCAAAATCGAATCTCTAATTATGGTTTCCTGAGATGTACAGGAAAAATATATATATTTCCTTTCTGATATTCCCTCGATCCAGGTAAATTTAGGTTATGAAATTGTCTTTTAGATGTCGACGAATGCGCTAGCGGTGTGACCAATCCATGCAAAAATGGTGGTACCTGTAGTAATACTCTTGGGGGATTCGAGTGTCAATGCCCAGAGGGGTTCGTCGGAAGTCAATGTCAGACAGGTTGGTAAAAAGCTTGCTTACTGTACACATAATAGCCTGCACGACAGGCGAAATTAGCCGGCCAGTTAGGGAAGGGAGAGAAGAGCGAGGAAAGTGGCAAAATGCGCACCTTCCCTGTCAGTTTTTTTTCTCTTTTCCACCCCTCCCCGGTTGTGACTGCTACCCCAACTGTCTACACAGTGGAATGTTTAAAATTTTCAAGTTTTTAAAATCCAGTTTATATGCCATTAAGCCCCAGCTAAACGAAACCTACGCAAGTCATCGCAAGTAGATGCAAGTTTTGCCACTTGCGCGGACTTGCGCACTGTTTGGCCACCCACTTGCAGTGACTTGCGCTGAATTTGAACACGTTCAAATTCAAGCAAGTCCGCTTAACAAGCAAGTCCGCTTAACTTGCCTCTCGTTTGGCCACTCAACGCAAGTCATCGCAAGCCCACCTTCGACCTGCGTTTCGTTTGCCGGCAGAGCTTTGCTTCCACCGTTTAGGAATACTTAATTCCTGACAGTCGATAAAGTGAAGAATTTATGGAATGACTTAAATTATCATTTCGATCCACAGTTGTTCCTGAATGCCTGAACTACGTTACTATTAACGATGCGGATAGAAATGTTGCCTTCCGTGGAAACGCAAAATGTGATGACAACCTCACGGAGGACTGGTACCGATTTCACGGCCGGGCTGGGAAACAACTGGCAACTTACTGTCCACAACCATACAGGTGTAACACACACTTAACCGGATGGATGGAAGGCAGCCATCCAAATGTTGAAGAAGGAATCTTACAAAGAGAAGTTTGCTTTCATGGGTATTTTAAGTGCTGTTTCAGAAAAACCACAATCGATGTGCGCAACTGTGGAACATACTTCATTTACAAGTTGAGGCCAGTATCTTCAAGTCACTGCAAGGCACGTTACTGTGGAAGTGGATAGAGACACTGTCCGATTCAATATGTCGGGCGGAATCACATACCGTGGTCCGAGAGCCTTCTCCTTGTTTTTCCCCCACGGACAAATTTTAGGCGCGAAGCGGTGACAGCGAACCGTGAAGTGGTGAGAGAAGAAAAACCCTCTGATCGCTTTGTAGTTCCTCGTCACCGCTTCGCGGCTAAAATTCGTCTGAAGCGTAGAAGACTTCGGGGACCAGGCGTACCCTTTAGTCCGTTGTAGTTTACCTTTTAGTGCATTTTCGCGTTTTAGTATTTTTGCGCTCTTGCACTTTTTGAAAATTTCCTCTCCACAAGGCCAGAAATTCTCACAAAAGCCATAGCTTTTTCAGCAAAGGCGAAGGAGTCGCCATTGCAAATCAGTAGATCAGTTTGAAAAACCTGCTGACAGTCAAACCTTCAATCACACTCAGTTGACGTGCAACGGTGGCCAATAATTCGCGGGTAATATTGCATTGTTACAGACTATTGGCGGGAAATAGTTTTATTATTAAATGTCATGTGACCTTGAAGTAACCAATAAGAGCGTGCGCTATTGGGGACAAACCCGCTTCCACGTCATATCCCTTTTTGTTTTAATTTTTGTATTTGCTGGTTTCTGTTGCAAGATAAATACACGAAACTCGTCTACGTTTCCTTTGTTTTTACTGTCTTCTGCCACCTTTTCCGACCCCATTCCCGACATTGTCCAAAGAGTTACGAACTTTGTTAAGTCTACTCGATGCAATTATTTTCTTGTGCGGGAACCAAACGGGCAGGTCTCGGGGGAGGAGCTCTTCAAGCCCATCACTAAAAGGCTGGAGGCCAAACCGACGCCACCCCCGAGACCCTACCCGAGACTCCACCCGCGGCCCAGGACTATGAGATCAAGGAGTTCATCAGGGTGAAACATCTGGACGGCTAACATCCTGACGCCCCAGCATCTCCTCCTTCCGGAGAGGAAGAAGGAGAGGAAGGACGGGAGGAAGGACGAAAGGAAGAGGCGGGAGCCAGGAGGAGGAGGAAGGAGAAGAGCCAGGAGAAGAAGAAACGGAAGAGGAGGGAGGGAGCAAAAACTTGCTGGAGGGTGCCCGTAAAGACAACAGAGTTTACTGAGAAGAAAGCCGCATACAATCGTGCACACTCAGTCGCTTGAATTCGATGAATAAGGGGACGTCTGGATGCAAGGGTAAGACGGGAAGCGTGAAAGGCGTGATGGTGGTTGAAGCCGCGAAAGAACTCGCACGACTGGAGCTGCTTAGCCCTAGCGAGTAGGTAAAAGCCAAGGGAAAAGAACTCAAAGAAACGATGCAGGGCATCCCTGAAGAGTGGGAGGTTGAGGGGAGTGGGTCGGAGGGCGTCGACAAGCCGATCAACGATCTCTACGTCGCGGTGGGCTCCATTCGGGCTGGAAACACCTCCCTGAAACTCCGAAAGACGGTCCAAGGCCTACCGCGGCAGCTTGTCGGAAAGGGGGTCCTCACTAAAGCGGAAGCCAACAAAATTTGGCGGTGGAAGAACACGACTTCTCGATCTGTCTCAACCCGCCGCTCGAGCTCGGCGAAAACGTAAAGTATCTGGCAGGCCTGAAAAATTGACCAACAGAGATACATCGTCGTCCGCATAAATTTTTGCCATCTCCACTCGCAGCTCTTGATACTGGATTTGTTTGTCGGAGTCGAAGTCAAGGCTTCTATAGTCCATTTTTGATTTATATTCAAGCAAGCAGCTGGCTTATCATCTGGGTTTCCCAGCGAAATCGCTTCGAATTCGAGCTGACTTGCACTTCGCACGACGCCATGTTGAACACCTGTGAAAGCGCGTGGGGTCATGCGCAGTTGAATATGTTTAGTCTCGGTAACCGGGCTTAAGTCAATCTCGTTCCCAGAGCCCATGTGTCTTTTGTTCAGCGCCAAGACACGGAGCTCTGGACTAATCAATTACCGGAACTCCAAGATTTTAGGAGTTCCGGTATTACTGAAAAGTGAAATTGAGTGATCGTTAAAACACAAGGGCTTACAAAACCAGGGACAAATCTTCTTGTTTACAAGTTAGGTTGGAGATTTTTGCTCCATATTCGTAAATAACAAGCTATTTTGCATTCAGTAGTTTACGCATGAGCACTTTGATAAATCGAGAAGCCAATAAACGTAGCTCTTCAAGTTGATTATTCTAGAGCTCCGTGTCTTGGCGCTGACCAAGAGACACGTGGGCTCTGGGAACGAGATTGGGCTGAAGTGTTCATATGGGAAATATTTCTAGCCCGGTTGCCGAGATCTCGGCCGGAAAAACCGAGATATCGGTAACCGAGCCAGCCCGGCTTCTCATATGAACACATCGTAAATTTTACAAAGGAAAGAGTGGCGAGGCGAGATCTCGGAAACCGAGCCAGCCCGGTTGACCGGGCTCATATGAAGAGGCCCTTAGGGCCTTAGAGGCCCTTATGCCCTTAGGGCCTCTTCGTATGAGCCCGGTCAACCGGGCTGGCTCGGTTTCCGAGATCTCGCTATGACCTTTGCCGTAGTGATAACACGATAACACAGTAACAACTATCACCATTTTTGTTTCCTTTCCTCAGAAACTAAACGGTATTGTTTTCAGTTCAGGGGTGAACTATTTACATAGTGGAGGTAATATCCAATCCGAGTAAAGTTCGTAATTGCTAATGTAAATAGGGCGGAAATTCGGTCATGGCCACGAAATGTGTCGTTCTGGGCATTTGGGTTGCTGCTTTATTAGAAAATGGCGAATCACCACTGAAAATCAGAACATGTACTATAACAGTTGTTCTCTTGATCGAATGCTGTTTCCAGACAGACCCGAGCGACACTGAGATGAACAAAAAGTTGTATCAATCGCAACATTTATTTGCGAATAAGTAAATAGACCCCTGTCTAAATAGCATATCCCACTGAAGTATTTCAAATGTGTCGATTTCTAAACATAAAGCCGGTGTCCAGCGAAGGATTCCATAAATTCCTTTCGTTTATTACCTCTGGCCCCAGTAGTTCAAACGATGGATGACGCTATCTGCCGGATAAATCATAGCGATACCAATTGCGCTCTCCAATGGAACCTTTTCAACAACTGAGGTCTTATAAATAAAGCCCAGAAACGTTTTGCAATTTCAACTAAAACCTTGCGCTATTGATCGTCGTTTTGAGCAGCCTAGAAAAATCCGCGTCTTATAGCGTCACAATTTTAATGCTATGGTGATAACTCAATCGGCGGGTCTAAAACAAAGGTCACATTCCACAGGTCACTCGTTGCTTGTCATTCTCCCTCACCATTGCTGACGTCACTCCGGGACCACGTGAGATTGCGCGAGCAAGCTTGCCTTCAATGTGCGACTTTGTTTGCTAGGACAGGACGCTAGTCGAGTCAAGAGTATTTTATCATCTTCTTTTATAGCGTTTAGGCGAGAGCAATCTCTCGGCGCTGTTCTATTTGGTTAGTTTTCGGGTACAATTACCTGAATTAACGCAACTTGTACGGCTTTAGAAGCTAACCGAAAAAATTTTACGCTACTTCGCAATCGAAGCTGCGTAATGGCGGAAAAAGATTCAGAGGGCATGTCGCCCGTTGACGAGTCCCTCATACATGTGGAGGAATCTCCTGAGCACAACCGTAACCTTGAATCGAGGGAAAAGGACAAGTCTTTAAAAAAGAAGGCTGAAGTTTCTCGAGAGAAAAGGAAAACAGCTTCTCAGCCCAGCTCTTCAAAGACAACGTCCGTGGTGAACAGCGACTTCATTGACAGCATTAAAGCCTCTATCTCCCAGAGCATGGTCGAGGGTTTTCGACACATATCAAGACATTGTCTTCGGATATTGCAGAGGTTCTTTCGAACGCTGGCAATCCATCTAAGCGTTCACATGACGATCGCTTATCTACAAGCGACTCGGAGGACGACCAAAGCCCTGCTCGAAAAGTCCCACGAGGCGCGAGCGCCACGGACAACGAGTCCGTTGACCTCTCTGTCGATTCGCTCTTTCCTAAGGGTAGCTAAACGAGCAAGGACAGTGAGAAATCTGACAGAACTGTCGAAAGCGATTTTTTAGGGTCCATTGCCGCTGAATACGATCTTGATGAGGCATGTTCAAGTGATGTGGATCCAAACTTGCCAAGATAATAAATAAAATGATCCGGACAAAGTTGTCGGATGATAAGTTGAAAGAAAAACTTTCAAACTGCAGCAGACCTGGGAACTGCGAAAATGTAACAGGGACTAAAGTCAACCCTGAAGTCTGGTCTAAAATTAGAACAGGCACGAGGAGTCGAGACCTGAAGCTCCAAAGACTCCAGAACGTAATTCAGAAAGCAACGATTCCACTGATCAAACTTACAGATCAGTGTATGAAACGTGAAATTTCAACCTTGAAATTGTCAGATGAAAATGTTGCTCGAACCTTACTGGATGTTATTGCCTTGTTGGGCCATGCGAATTGTGAGCTCATTCAGAGACGAAGAGACATGATCAGACCTGATGTGAACAATCAGTATCAGCAAATTTGTGCTGAACACGTTGGCTTTACTGATTTGCTGTTTGGGAATGACCTCCCAAAACAAATACAGGACATAAGTGCCACCAACAGGGTTGGGAACAAGCTACAAAGCAGTACCAAGCCCAACGATAACTACCACCGCAAATCTCATTTTTCAAAAAACGGCTAAACTCACCGACCACACCCCAACAACCGGGGACAACGCTGGCAAAAGCCACTCTCTCCATTCCGCAAACGGCAGGAGAAGGTGGAGCAAAAACAGTAGCAATCCACAGTGTGTCGGTGAGTAAAGACTGTAAATTAGTGGATTCAAAAACCCAACCTGGGATATTTAAAGCTGGAAGGATCAAAGGGTACTTGTTAAACTGGGGCAAACTTACAACCGACCCACATATTTTAAGTATGGTCAAAGGATGCAAAATTGATTTTGACCAGCTCCCTCGCCAGAGGCAGCCACCTTGCCAGCACCAACTTAGTACCAAAGAAGCTGAGACAATCAGCGGTGAGATTGAAAAATTAGTCCTTAAAGGTGTTCTCTTACAATCTTCACATGAGGAAGGTGAATTCCTATCCACTGCTTTTTTTAAGATCTAAAAAAGATGGCACTCATCGGATGATCCTCAACTTAAAAATGTTGAATAAATTTGTGGCATATCATCATTTTAAGATGGAGTCCTTGAAACATGTTATTAGCATGATCAGGCCAAACTGTTTCATGGCATCTGTGGATCTCAAAGATGCATATTATTCAGTACCTATCCACCAAGATCATCAAAAATATCTCAAATTTGAGTGGCAAGGGCAGCTCTACCAGTTCACTTGCTTACCTAATGGTTTAGCTTGTGCCCCTCAAACCCGCTTATAGTACACTCAGGAAACAGGGTTTTCAGTCAGTTGGCTATATTGATGATTCCTATTTACAGGGTATCACCAAGCCCGAATGTGAGAATAATGTTCAAGCCACCACTAAATTGTTTGATACTCTGGGCCTTTATGTTCACCCAGACAAATCAATCTTAGAGCCATCACAGGTTCTAGAGTTTCTAGGGTTTGTCTTAAATGCTGTGACCATGACGGTCACTTTGTCTCATGCCAAGGCAGAAAATATCAAGCATGTTAGCAAAGATCTTTTGACCAGAACACAACCTACCATCAGAGAAGTGCCAGTTGTCATAGGCAAACTTGTGGCCAGTTGCCCTGAGGTTGCTATGGGACCCCTGTTCTATAGGCAGCTAGAACATGAAAAAAACTGCAGCCCTTAAGGTTACTTCCCACCTTCGCGGGTGCCCTTCGGAAAAAAAATCGTACGCGCCCCAGTTTAAATAAAACCCTAACAAACTATATATCATAAGAAAGCTTAATAAATGCACTTTACGAAAAAAATACAATTTTAGCGATATTTTCTTTCAGGAAGTGTCAGGATCTCGTAAGGCGTGAAACGACCGAGGGTTCTTGTATTGAATTTATCGGCTATCTGATTGATCAGTAAGAGCAAAATGACTGCACAGTCTTATTCACAAGGCATCAATCAACAAAGGGTGTCAGGCTTTTTCGATATTCTGATTGGTTGTCTAGATATCTGCATCTAAAGTTGAAGTAGCTCACATTTTTAGCTACTTCAACTTTAGATGCAGATATCTAGACAACCAATCAGAATATCGAAAAAGCCTGACACACTTTTGTTGAAAAAGTGATCCCTTCTGTTTAAAAACCACGTGATCCCTTCGTTCCTACGCAATGGCTCAGGAGAATCACAATCAAACTTCACTTACAGGTAAGCTCGTTTAATTTTTGATTATTTTGCATTAGGAAAGAACGTAAACAACATTGGGGTTTCATATTAAGAATTCAAAAGGAACAAAATCTCGCTTCTTGTAAACCAAGAGTTCCTCTCAATTTGTTCTCTGAGCCAAATTGACCGGTAGAAGTAGAATAATGTGACGAGATCTCACTCCCTCATTTTCAAATTCCATTACTCCGGCCATGCTGGAATAGACATCATCTAACACCTCTCACGTGACAATTATGCACGTGGCAATTATGGCAGGACATTGCCATGTCGAACTTCAATTCATGTCGTCAGCCTATCGCTATTTCGTTGCACTATTCTTTTTTTCACAGTGTTTTGTATTCAGTCCGCATTTTATACCTGGTCCGTGTTTTATACCAGGCCGCAGTCCGCGTTTTATACCTAGTCCGCGTTTTATACCCGGTCCGCAGTCCGGGCCGCAGTCCGCAGTCTACGTTTTATACTGACCGGTACTCTATTCCGTTTCAGAGTGATTTATTGATATAATGAGTATGAATGTTATCAGCTAGGAAGGCTTGTAATTCACAAGGTAAGCATCATCGAAAGAACTTGTTGAAAGCAAATTTAATTTCGTGTCACGGAAACAAAAGGAACTTAAGACGTCATACAGATAGAAATAATTGGCGACTTAAATGGTTCTAACTCAGACTGAAATGATGTATTCTAGGTAGCTGGCGGTCGAAAAAAACGAAACATGGAACAATGCTGAAGTAAAAGATATTTATATCCTTGTGATAAAGATCACAACTATGACGACATAATTTTGGCCAATCAGAACACTTGTCAGGAAAACAATCCCGCCCCTTTTCTGTGGTACAATATTAGATCTGCCAATATCCTACAGGACCTTGGCTGGGAAACCCTCGAAAATAGGCGGTCAAAATTGCTAGCAGTGAGTGTTTATAAATGTATGAACGGTTTTTATCCTGAGGGGATTTCGGCAATGTTTGATTTAACAGCCAGTGTCCATTCCCATAATTTGAGGGCAAGTTCAAATAATATTTTTATTCCGAGACCCCGTACTGAAGCTGGTAAACGAGCATTCAGTTGTAGGGGAGCAGTATTGTGGAATAGCCTTCCATCTCATTTAAAAAATCAGCCGAACCTCAAATTGTTTAAAAATAATCTTATTAACTATAGTTTTTAATATTGTATTCAGTAAGTATTATTATTATATAGTGCTATTAGTAATATTAGATTTATTATTTACTTTGTTTAATATTATTTATGTGATCGTGTGTTAGTATTTTAATACGGCCCACTGGAAGAGCAATGTTATTGAAGTGATACCGTTTTTTAATAAAGCTTGATTATGATGATGATGATGATGATGATGATGTGGCTGTTTACAGGACACCATTACACATGGTTACAACATATTGTTGAGGGTAAGTAATTCATGATATTGTTTTCAATTAACGTTGGTATATCGCAAAATAGGTGCAATGTGGCTTTGTTATAAGATTTTCTTGGTATCGTAGGTGTCGGCATTCCCCGCCGCAAAAATACACAGAAATGTCAAAATTCAGCGTCATATGCTTTAATTTATTTAGCGTCACACACAATAGTTTGCTTCCGAGGCTTAAAAACATTTGTATTTTGAGGTACCGAAGCATTTCAGGGGCTGCTTTCCACAAAAAAAAAAAAAAAAAAAAAAAAAAAAAAAAAAAAA
>BLFK01000881.1:3392-15892 GCA_014634185.1 Astreopora myriophthalma
CCCCCCCCCCCCCCCCAATCAAAAATCAAATGGTCCACCCCTAAGTTACAATGAGAGGGACAATTATGCTTACTTGCCAGGAAAATAATATGTTGAATATTACCTATCTCTTGGGAAACGGGTCTACCTTGTCACCTGAATGTCACTTAGTTGCTCAGGCTGAATTGTTTAAGGTAAATAAACCATTGCAAGCTTACCGCCGACTGCTAATTGATATTTTGTTTCCATGGTTGTTCAGATGGGAGATATTGGCAAGCTCCTTGGATACGAGTATAGTAGCGGCAAGCACGAAACATCGAAAGATCTTGGTAATTTTATCGAAAAAAAGGGCTCCCGAAGAAGATAACACTAAATTGAGCTCGCTCCCAATGTGTGGCTTCATAGCTCAGTTGGGAGAGCATCGCACCGGTATCGCTGAGGTCACGGTTTCGAATCCCGTTGAAGCCCTGATTTTTTCAGGCTTCTCCTTTCCAATTGCTTAAATTGGAAAATTAACTGCGATGATCATTCTTCACTTTCATCTGCAACCGCAGTTCACATATGAATTATTACATATATACTTCACATTATGGCACAAACCCTTGCCTTCCAGTTTTTCGTGAGCACGACGAGCTTAAAAGACAGTCGCCTTGCCTGTTCAGTCCCTAAGCCTGTGTGGGCAATTTCATCAGTCCCAAACGGAAATATTCTTTTTTTTATAGTTTATCACTTATCATTTTGAAAGAAGGTAGACGTGGACTGGTAATTCGCTTCTGGTCTCAAGATCACCCCCAGCAGAGTCTATGTAATTCACGCGGAACCCATGACTCACCATAGTGACTAGGCATATGTATCGCGAAAAGCTGGGTCTTTCTGCAGGTACCGGAAAGCTTTGTATTTTTGGTAACTTGGGAATAGTCTTTAGTTGGAGTTGTTTTGTTTCCTGTCTTTTATTTCTTTTGTTTTAGGTAAGCTTACGTAATCTGTGCTCCGGTACTCACAGAAGCTGCCGAAAAGCTGTTCACAATGTTTGGAACGCCGCGCGTACGTTTCCTACAAGGTCAGATCTAGACTTGCATGTGTTGATTCTGCCCAGAAATAGCCATTGAAGGAGGTAAGAATATTTTTTTCTGAAGCATCTCAGCGGGCCAGAATCCTAAATCCTCGAATCTGATTGGCTGATCACGCGCTCGTAGCCGGTCCAGCTTTTTTAGATACGGGGACACAGTCCGAAAATTTTCCTCGCTGTAACTATCGCAGCTAATTCAAAATGTTGCAAAAATATTTGTAAACACCCTCACGTAATGAAAAACGTTCAAGGAAAATATTTAAGGGTTAAAGAAAATGGATTGAGCCGAGAGTGGGCACGGTGTAAGTGAATTTTACTATCCAGAGGAAAAGGTCTTCAATCAAACGACGTTTATGAATTGTGGCGAAGTTGAACGAGACAGGCACTTCAACTGAATTTCCGAAAGAAAAAAAAAAGTTATTTACCGGTCTAGGTCGGTCCGTACAGGAGAAAAACTGTCAGGTCCGAGGTCTTGAGCGGGCCGCACTCAAGACCCCGGGCTCTTGGTTGCTTTAAAGAGTAGAGCGAAGTTTTTGGATGCAAAACCAATAAATTACTTTCCGTGCTCAACTTAAAGGCAGGCTATAACCAAATATTAACTTACGCACCCATAGGTAACTCATTTTTGTTTAGTTCCTGAATTGTTAAAAGTCTCAAGTTTAAATTCTAGTCGCACACCCAAAAGCACACTATTATTAATTTCGCTCCCCAAAATATTGATATTCCTGCATATTTCGTAAGAGTGTTCCTCTATCAATTTGGGGTCTTGACCCAGCACAGTGACAAATGGTTTATTTCTAGCTATACTTTATAAGCCTTATTCCAAATTGACCGCCACTTTAATACTTTTTTGTTTTTATTAAAATTAGCCCTTGTTGCCTCGTCTCTAAGCCCAAAATTCAAAAGAATATTTTACCTTGAACGAGGTAAAAAGGGCTAATTTGAATAAAAACAAAAGAATATTAAAATGGCAGCCATTTTGGAATAAGGCGTATGCGCGAAAACAAAGAGCCGCCACCTTAACCAATCAGGAGAGGCCATGCCACGCGTGACTGCGTTCGCCCCGTTTTTTCGGGGACCTTAAGACAAATTTTCGCGGAAACGGGTATTCTCAAAATAGACTCAGTTATGACTGTGCTGGGGAGCCCATCCAGGCCACAGAAACACTCTCACCTAACTTACTCGATAAGTTATCCTCATGTTCAATATTCTTCACTGATAATGTTCTCTAAATCAGTAAAGTTCTAATATAATTTAACAAATTATCAATTTTCTGTTGTATTATTTTGTGTTAGCTCCTAGTCTCAAATTTAACAAATGATTCCTCGTCACTCGACTCAGTCTCCTCGTCATCGTCATCTCCGTCTCGACCACCGGGGTAAGGTTGATCCTCGATGTCGTCAATACTCTGTCCCTTGTGCATGGCATCCTCAACGCGAAGGCGCGAGAACACAGTGTTGTAGTTTGCGCAGTAGATTGTGCGGGTTGGCAACATGTCTTCAATAACAAATTGAGGAAGCTCCTAGGGAATTAAATAATAATAAAATAATACCTAGGGAATTAAATAATACCCAAAATCAAATTAATTTTCAAGTGACAGGGATCTCACATCCAACGTATGGACCCTATTCATAAATGGCAGCCAAGAAATTATTTCAGTTTTTATCTTTGCGCTAATTAACCCAACTGGCCTCGCTAACATGAACAAAATTCAAAAGAAATTTTGCTTCATAATAAGGCTTGTTGGGCTAATTAGCACGAAGGCAAAAGGAATACTATATTGGCCGCTATTTAGGAATAGGGTCTATGCAAAGGAAGGACTAACGTGTGCGACCATCAAAATGAAAGCCTCTGAGCAGTGCTTTTGCTCAGTGCTGTTTCGTATGCTGTACAGGGTTCGTTCTCTTAAGAGTTTTTCAAATTCCATGACTTTCCATGACCTTTTCCATGACTTTTTCCAGTTTTCCATGACCTAAAGGTTAGCTGCCACTTTCGAAAATTGTGAAAATCGTCCTTGTTTTGGGGTATTTTCTGACATAACTCGCCTGCATTTTATTTCGTCCTTGCTTCGACATCTGAAATAATTTACGTACCACACAACTA
Organism: Astreopora myriophthalma; assembly: GCA_014634185.1. Taxonomy (NCBI): domain Eukaryota; kingdom Metazoa; phylum Cnidaria; class Anthozoa; order Scleractinia; family Acroporidae; genus Astreopora; species Astreopora myriophthalma. Next base: position 6,544 of record BLFK01000881.1, read on the forward strand.
TAATTTTCCATTACTTTCCACGACCAACAATTACATCCCATGACTTTCCAGGCCTGGAAACTGAAATACTTCAATTCCATGACTTTCCTGGTTTTCCATGACCCGTGCGAACCCTACTGTACAAAGGTGATTCTTTCTGCGTGCCCATTTCAGAGAAGTTCGAAAATCCTTGTCTATACATAAAAGCCAAACGTCTTTAAGTCTTAAGCAGAGAGGAACCGCACAAAAGAACGTTCTCGTTGCGAGACTTACCGCTGCAAGCGTGAGAAGGGCCTGGACCTGATACTGATGTAACGCCATGCTCATTCGATCTGACAACCATTCACATATCTTGGTGACAATTGACGTATACCACTCCTAACAAATCAAAAACGGGCATTAACTTTTACAAATAACTAAGAAGGCGAGGCGATCCTGCCGTAAATTCTCCGCAAGGTGGAGCGCTGCGACCAACTTTCACCTGGCCTTAAACCGCACTATCGGCTGGATTAAAGCTGATATTCTAGTCTTGTATCATACCCTGGAACCAGCAATCGATCTCAGTTCAACGTATCAAAATCTCCAAAGCTCACCTTTATCAGCTGTTTCTTCAACTTGTCGTCATTTAGATGAGCTCGGAATTCTTCCAGGTTTTCTTTAACAAACTGTAAGTAGCATTCCTCGAGTTCCGTGCCAGGATTCTGTCAACAAGAATTATAAATCAACAGCTTAAAGAATTGTTTAATGCAGAAAACAGCGCACGCGCGTAATTACCCTTAGCCTGTTCACAGATCTTTAACTATTTCAAGAGATTGCCGGGCAAGCACAGAATAAAACTGCGCAGGAAGGATCGCGTGCTAAAATGGGGGCACAGGTATTTTAAACTCGAGAGCAAAGAAAAGAGCTCTTTCATTATTTTTCTCACATTGAAATGAGCTTTACATTCTTCCACAGACTAAGCATCTGAATCAGGATATTGTAACTGCCTAACATTTGCACTTACTCTGAGAGAAAACATAGGCGCTAAAATCGATCCTTCGTCATACCGAGCAACCTTGGACAACAGTGACTCCAACACAATATTAAGCTGCCAACATCAAAAGGAAAACGATTGTCAACCTATTTATCATCTAAAACTACGACAAGGTTTTATCTCGTATTTAAGTTTTCGTTCGTCGTCACATCCTCACCAGACCTTGATGCAACGAAACCGACTTTTTTTTTTAAACCTCCTCAATTTTTTAACCTCAACACTGTACAATGTATATAAAAACTGTACTGAGGTAAATCGTATTGGAGCCGCGAGGGCATCGACATTTTGGCTCGAGAAAGCCTCCTCCACGATGATGATGATGATGATGATGGTGACGACGACGATGATGACGACGATGATGAGCACCACGATGATCAAGACGACGCCAACACCGTGCCGACGACGACGATGGCGACAACGACGATGATAACGACGATAACGATGTCAATGACGGCGACAATGTTATACATGCATGATGATGTTTTTGGCGTATGCGTGCTTGCATGGTAATATGACAAAGTCTCTATATAGTAGCGCTTACTAAATCTACAAAAACTGAAAGAAATAACCAAACCTTGTTGATAAGGGATGAAGTCATTTCCCGTATGACATCTTTCAAAAACACGTAAACATCTGTATGGTAGCGATACTGCCACATAAACAGGTAATCGAAACGTTACGTTTACGACCATAAGCTAATCATAACTCCTAAAATCTATTGAAATCGCTCGTTTGTCAGCATCTATGAAAGGTTACACTGATGTTATCCATTTATACACCTTGGCGAAGTTAGAGAGACAACATACATGGCGAAGTTACTGGTTGAGGGAAGCGACACGAGCTGCAAATTGAACCCCCGACTCATTTGCCACTACGTACTGTAGACCACATATGAAACATATGAAACTTTAACGCAAGAATTAAAGAAAACGTCGACGAAGGTGGTTTAAAATTGCACCTTCTATTTGTATTCCAAGCCGGAACTGACTATTAGTGAAATTGTAACTGTTCGTCTGTAGGATGCTTGAAATGTGTACAATTCCAAAATTGGTTTCAGTGGCAATATCATATCCTATACAAATTATAGAGTGAGAACAGTTACTGACAACAACACTAAAACATTTAAATCGTGGACACAACAAACGAGCAGCATCATGATACACAGTTTTCTCAAAGTAGGTTGGTCTTCGATAACTCCAAAGGAAGCGCCTTCTTCCTTGTGTTCACTACCGCTGCTCATACTTTGTATGACTATGGCATAGTTAGAGATTAAGATTCGCGTTTGCCATCAACGGCAAACAGCAAGCTACTGCTTGTTGTAAAACCACGAAAATTCTCTTATTGCAGACGATTTTTCTCTTTGTAGTACTTGCTCGGTAGCTGTGACTGACAGGCAAATCAACTGACTTATGGCAAACGGCAACTTTCAGCCTGACGTTTGCCGTTTGCTGCAAACGCGAATCTTAATCTCTCTATTAACTTGGCAAGAGCCGTGTGGACGGAAATAGGGAGAAGTCATAGGGTTGTGTCCTTGCTTCAACGAAGCAAAACTCACTGAGAATCACGTTTAACTTACCTCTGAATTCTTCTCCTCCCTCGCACACAGAAATCTGGACTGCAAAATGGACACATTTGATTAATGTTCCAGGTCGTCAGATCAACTACCGAAAAATAAAACTTCTAGGGAGGATTGTATTATAATCGCCACGGAATCTAGTACAACAGACAACCTCGAGCAAGAAGTATGTTACAAACCAAGGACCAACGAAGTGTATTTTCTCAAACTCGTCAATAATTTATGAGCCCGGAACAAAAGAAATCACTACCGTGAAGGAAGTTTAGATATGTGACCTTAACTTGCATAGAATTTCGGCAACTTTAAACTAACTTTGATAAGCAATATCAAACACTCAAAAGAGTGTTTCGTCCGATATCCAAACACCTCGAGTTCGGTTAAAAAAGACTCGGCCTTTGGCCTCGTTTTTCAACTCGCTTCTCGGTGTTTGGATACCTGATGAAACACTCATTTTGGCGTTTGATATGTTACTTCTTCGACAGTTTTGTGCTGGATCAGAAACGATGAAAACGCACGCACCTGCCTCTTAGCCTGTATGACCACATTCAACATAACACAGACGGCTCTGGGGACGACCAGTTCCATTGTAAACCGGATACTTTTGAGCCAGTTTTCAAATGAAGCCTGTGTTCTGAAAGAAAGGAGGTATAAAAGTAGCCAGAACTGAAAGAAAATACACCGTGACCGTGAGAATTTTTCTCGATCATCGCCACTGAGTTCTTAATACCTTTTGACGCATGACTGCACCATGTCTGAAGCCATCAACTTAAGCCTTTTTATGAGGTGAGAAGCTAATACTTCATCAGGCCAGTTCAATTCTGCTATGAACTGCTGCAACACCGTGAGCTTCCAGAACAAATCTTCAGACGCACGGCATCCGTCTCTGCAGTTAGCAAACGAACATTTTACTCAGTCTTCTTTCTTTCGAAAAAGGCACTGCTCGTAGTCTACTTCAGATCAGATGAAAATCTTAAGTGTCATCATTAAAGTGAAAGGGGAGAGTTTCTAGACACAGGCACCGGCTCTGCGTTCATTGATTGGATAAGAGGGATTTTCTACTGACTGAGTGATACCAACGTGTTTTTCTCACACACCGCTGGCGCCTGGGAACAGGTCAGGTGACCCAAGGCGGGCAGGCAGTTGTTTTTGTTGGTCCGCCACTTCTGACCTTTTTCCCACCGGGCCACCTTGTTGAGGGAGGAGCTTGTGGGTTAAGGAGAGTTTGAATGGATCGATGAAGACATGGCTTCTCACACACTGTAATGAATGCCTACCTCACTGGAGTCCACGTCTCCTTCTTGAATCCTTTGTGTAACGATTGTGCTATCGACGACTCCATCAGATCAATGTAACGAATCACAAGGGGAGCAAAGATATCTCGCAAATGAGCATGGAACTTTCCTCGACTGAGATTCACTTGAAACAAAAGTTAGGGACAAAAGAAAAATATACGACTGAAGAAGGGCACAAACAAATTATGGGATTGATTTAACCTCTGAGCAAACGAAATTAATGAATGCGCTAAAACTAATGTGCTTGTAAAGTTAGCTGTTATTACTGTAAACTTATTCAGTATGCATAGTTATACCGTAAAGTTATACAGTATGCAGCCATGCAGTCTTTGCAAGTGTCACTCTCAAACTCATTAATAATTCATAAGCCCAAACAAAATAAATCCCTACCATGAAGAAGTTTGGATGTGTGATCTTAATTAGCATCAAATTTCAGCAACTTTAAACTCAAATTGTTCTTAAAACACTGATTCCTTTGGGAAGCAATATCAAACACTCAGAACACTGTTTCATGCCTACCTCACATGGGGTGGGCAAACTACTCGAATTCGGCCTCATTTTTCACCTCATTTTGCAGTGTTCGAATATCTGAAGAAGCACTCTTTTCCATGTTTGATATCATTACATCAAAAATTGTGATAACAGTAGCATTTTACGCTTGTTACGTTTATTAATCTGTAAATAACAATGTAAAGTGGGACCATTCAAGTTAAAGCTTAAGTGTATACTGAGCAATATTCTCCGGCGGTAGCATAATGTCAGTGCAAATGTTGATCCTAACTTTTGCATCTGTCATCTACAGAGTATCCCTTTCAGAGTTGATGTTTTGTTTTGTTTTTCAATTTTAGACGTCCCTAACTTAATCAAAGCTATACTCACTGTCACTCGACAGATATTCATTCAGTAGTTGGAACAACTGAAAACTCTCCCAAGTGTCAGGAGGCTGTGCAGCAAGTGTAGCATCCATATCAACAGTGAAAAGAGACCAAAAGATCTCTTGATGCTCAACCAACAGATCAGACACCCACAGGAGAGACTATACAGGGAAAAAATGGTTGAGTATGTCAGTCAAATGATGTGAAAGCATGGAGCAGATTGATCAGGAATAGCTAACCATTCTGGATGCAAAGCCACACAAATGGTCGACTCAACATTCAACTCAACCAGTATGTGCATTTCTTCTACTGCAGCCAGCAACGCTGTTACCGCATGAGATACCACTGCATGGCTCCAAAACAAAAATACCTCTGATTATTTTTTTAATGGGACTTTAAAAACTTACCTTTGACAAAAGAGCTTATTTTTCTTCTAAATTTATTTTTAATTTGTTGACATTTTTTCTTGCTGTAAAAAGCATTAAGACAACTAGAGTATGTATAATGCATTCCTAAGAGCTGTTGCTATCGTTACCATCACCATTTACGAATCGCCAAGCAATGAGTATGATATCGGTTTTTCAAGTGAAATTTAACATGAAATTTATGACTCAGGTAATGAATTTTCCTTGAATCATATAGCCTTCTTTAAATGAAAGAAAACTTGGTCTCATTTGAGTCGTTTTGTTGTCGCTGCAGTTTGATATCATGCAAAGCCTCACTTTCAGGAGTTCCAATTCCATGCTAAATACCTTGCCTTGATAATCAATCACAGTGCAAGAATTCTCTGAGCTATGCAATTCTATAGGAAAATTCATTACCTGATGAGGGAATTCCGCGTTAAATTGCTCGCGAAAACCGATATCATACGAATCGCAAAGCGATGAGTGCAATATCCATTTTCAAGTGCAATTTAACGCGGAATTCACGACTCAGACTCAGGTAATGAATTTTCCTTGAATCGCGTAATTGAATAAAATAAGAAAAAAAGAAACTCATTGCAGTTGTGTTACAATTTGACAACAGTTGTTACGTAGATGCGAAACAATATCACTTAGCCTCGTTTTCAACTCATAATTCCACGCTAAATACCTCGCTTCGTTAACCAATCAGAATGCAAGATTTTATTCAATTATGCAATTCTAGTCACAACTGTACTTGAAGTCATCAGTAGACTGACCTCAGCGTGATGTTCTTCATTTTGATGAAGAAGATCAATACAAAGCTCAGCCAAATGCATGATATTGTCCAGTTTGGTCCCTGGTGGAACATCATCCCCTGAGAACTCTTAAAGAGTAAGGAGAAGAAAGCATAATAATAAATTTAAAGGCTCCACACAAAAACCACATAGGTGAATTTTGCACTGCTTTTAGGTCATTTTGCAAAATCATGGCCATTTTTCCACTGAATCAGCTGCACTAAAATTATGAGGTGAACTTCCCCATGCTATATGCAAAAATTAGGCCATCATGATGGAAAGAAGCCAAAAAAATTTTCATGTTTTCTTTCTCAGAAACAATGCAGCTGCTACACTAGAGGAGAAGTACAAGTACATCTTTACGACAGCTCTCACTACACCTTCAATCCCTGCATATGCTGACACACGTGTGTAGTTGACAAGTGCAGCCTGATGAAAGCAACTTCTGATTTCCTTTCTAAATTCCTCAGGTGGGACTGGAGTTGACAGATCTTTCATCATAACCTAAAGTACGTGTAACGAACAGAAAAAGATAACAGAAAGGATTTCAAACAAAACTGATGGTGAACAAAATAATAGTGTTGAAAACAATTTGCTCATAGAGTCAAGAAGTAATATTCAAAACTCTCGTTAATAGAGAGTCAAATGTCAACTGACATGGTAATAAATTATTATGGTGGCAAATTGCCCACTTTAAAGAAAACAAAATGTTTTGCTCACCACATTACTTTTGTCTTACCCTTTCAAACAATGAAAGTGTAGCTTTTAGTGCTCCTTCAGGTCGCCCAAAGGGAAATGAATATCTAAATGGCAAATGTGAGCAAAGGAAAGTTAGTCTGTCAACTCTTAACCCTGTCACCTCTAGGAATGACTTTTTAGCTCGTGGAGAGCTATCGGGATGCTTGGGGAAGCAGGATGTCAGGCATAAACAATAGAAAATTTGTAATCGATTTCCGATCGTCTCAAGTTCGGCAGGCGCATCCATGCATTCATTAAATGGTCGTTAACATTCATGCATTCGTACTCTTATTCAGTATCTTACTTCCTCCACGGGCTTACCACAGGATGCCTTTGATTTTTTAATAATTATGTTACTCTGGCTAACACCAGACGATTTTACTTGTCAATGCACGACCTCTTAGGGAGCAAAGGATTTTTAAAACAATGTTACTGCTACATCATTAGCTTAACCTTAGCTTGCTTACCTGTTAAGATGCCACTGACAATGCAAAATCAAATAACTAGTAACTACTCCCTCAGAGCATTTTACCTGTAGTGAGTAATTTGATAGGCCAGAAGATTCCAGAGACGAATTTTTATCCCCTCGAACCAAGTTTTCTCGTCAACTGTAATGGTACCAATACCATCAGGCCTTTCATAAAAAATAGACCAAACACAACTTATTATTGTTAACATACAATGTTGAAATAATGTTCTTCTATTAACTGATGTAAATAGGATGGCATGTGATGTGCAGTCCAAGAAAATAGAACAAATAGTTCGATTTTTTGTTTTGTGTCTTTGCTACATGTAAGTTCTATTCCTGAGGACTTGAGGATTCCCTCTTTTGCTTCATTGTTCAAGGTAAGAATTTAGCAAATGTCATAATGACCTTTAGTTAACGATCAAAGTGGAATCAAATAGGAGACACACGAGAAAATGGAAACTGATATGGAATGACCTTGAAAATTATCCAATCATGATAACAGCGAACCAGTGGTCAACACAAACCTGTTTCCATGAACATGTGATGCACAGAATGCAAAGCTGTAATGGAGCAGGGTTGGGTCAATCATCACACCAGCTTCTGCTCTGTCTAGCAAGTCACTAAGGTAGCTGAGATGCCGCTGACAGCCACGGACTCCATATCGAGCACAGTATTCATCCAATACAAACACCTGACCAGGAGAGAACCAACCCTGACAAAGAAAGGAAACTGCAGTCCTCAGTTGCTTCGTCGTCACTTGAAATGGACAGCTGCAAGCTCCCAAATGCACGTCTTGCCTAGAGGGAGCAAGACTGGTGTGGGAAGAAAAGGAAGCAAGCAGGGGAGGGACTAGGGTGGAGAGATGGGGGTTCTTATGAAGTAAGAAATCTTGAACTAATATTTTGAAAGGACTACACTGTTGTATCTTTCAAGGATCCGGATAATGATACTAGAAACATTGTTACAGCATTCGTTTTTATTGTTACAAGCAACACCGCCAAAAAATAAGACTGTTCAAGAGGTGAGGAAGGTCCAAGAAAGAAGCTTTTGAGGTGTTAAAACCAAAGCTGATAGGTGTCTTAAAGCCACTGACAAAAGGGTGACCATTTTATGACAAGTCCTGTCAAAACTGTTTTTTTTTTCCATGTTTTCTTTTTCTTTTGCACTCAATACATAACTGTGATGTTGTTAGGTGGTTTGTTTTGTGTTTAAATTTACTATGTCATAGTAATATGACTACATACCAAACACGAGTATGAATCATTCAGTCTGTGTGTCAGTGTCAGGTGCTGAAGCTTCTCAAACAAAACATGATGATTAAATGTGCTGGGATTTGCTTGAATAAGATCCTCTAGTCCATGTTTTCTGGCCCTATCATGATCTAAGCATCACAATAATAATAAGGATCAGACTGATGTACAACTTTCATGATCTTAATTAAAAGCCTTTTGCTTTAATCTTCAACAGACTTGTGGCTCCCTATTACTGACAGTAGTTGATTTCAACCTCTGAAAACAGACTGACCTAAAGCTTTAATCTCATTTAAAAGCTTTTTGTCAGACTTTAAGCCCTACTGGTTGATTTTAAGTTCTCCATTATTACTGATCAGTCTTCTTTACTGATATCCTGGGCCGAGTCATTCGAAGCCTGGTTAGCACTAACCCTGGGTCAAGTCCGATTAAATCCTATTGGTTGTCACTCGGCCCTGAGGGGCATCAAATAACCAATGGCTATGCAGGAGACTAATGCCTTGTTGCACATGAAAACTTGAAAGAATCAACTTCCTCCTCAAAAAGGTCTTACAGTCAAGCTACGTCACATGTAACCAGTGCATTTGAAATTTGAGTGGGGTGTTCAAATGTGCGTGACAGCTTTGAACTTTCCTCTCGAGATTCTGAATTTCCGTGGATATTTCTTTCATATGTCAAAAGCAGAAAGCTATGAAATTTTGTTTCATGTTTTGGCCAGGCAGCATTTGAAAATTTAAACCTATTCGAGCCCATCATGAAATTACTTTTTAGGTATTATGCATTTTACTGCGCCATTTTTATAACAACTTTCAAGATTCCTATCAAATATCGGATGTTCCAAAGAGGAATAGGAATGTTCATTTCAGTCTTGCAGATACTGGTCATGTGTGATGCAGCTTGACTGTAAACTAATGTGATGGCACAAAAAACATCACTTGT
>BLFK01000881.1:20892-53734 GCA_014634185.1 Astreopora myriophthalma
ACTGATACCTTAACATTTATCCTTTTTACAGCACTTACATTGCTTTCCCTGCTACTGCAGGCTCAGTTTGGAATTTCTCTCCACCTTCGACCTTTCAGAAAATAGGTTAAACATTGAAATAATACTGATAGGAATGCATTTTCTTGACAAACACAACTCCTGGTGCAAAGTGTAAATTCTGATGTGAAGGAAGAGTTAACAATTTAAGGTTTGATAGAAGAGATGTTACCTCCATGGTACAATACACAATCTTCTTGGCTGGAATTGACTTCTCCAGTCCTTTGGCCTCTACCACAACTACCTAAGAAAACATAGATGCTATTGAACTAGCTTGTTCGGTCCGTACTGGGACAATATTGGTCCCGTTCCTTTTTCCAAGCTAGTTCAATAAGGTTTTTATTATATTGGTTGTCTTGCACAGGGTTTCCTATTCTTTTTCGGTAATTGCCTCCTCACCTGCTTCTGTCAACGGTTCTGGAGAGTAAAATTAGTACTGGAACTCCACCATGACTAAATAAGAAACATTTCTTGCATTTTTCTTTTTATGTCCGAGAAAATGGAAACAGAGAATGGGAACAGTTTGGCAACCTATTATACTCTGCTTCATGACCGGTCCATCTTAGAAGTCTGTGTTGCAAAATTCAGACTGCTCAGAGAACCAATCAGAATTCTCCTTTTCATGTCGGACCAGTTTGCCTATATAATAAAAAATAATATTGCTGCTGCTTTGTTTTGTTTCTTCTAGGCACTGGCCTGCTTTCATCATTCTAGCCAATTCCCTTTACACTGTACCCTGCCTCACCATTATCAGCAATAAAAATAAATGCAGTACACAGACACTAAAGATGCACAAAATAATCACCAAATGCCATGCCCTAGCCCTTAAACAGTTTCCTTTGAGACTGATTCTGTAACAGGCAAATGGATGAAGGGGTCATGATCAATTCATCTATTTGCCGGTTACAGAGAACTCTGGTAAGGGGAAAGCATACAGATTACCGCTATTTCTGAAAGACATTAAGTGCATCAAGCAGAACATTATCTTAATAATCCATCTTTATACCTCAATGGTAAAATTAAGCATAACGTCAGACTTAGACAGCACAGAATCTGGATCATCTGTAACTTCAACGATGGAGATGGTATGCTGAGGACTAAAAATTTAAAAGAAAATAATAATTATTATTGTTTAATGCTCTCCACAAGAAATACTCAGGATTGTTAATTCTGAAAGCCTGTCTCTAAAAAATCACAATCTGAGCAATCAGCTCCGAGATGAAGGGCTCACTTATAATAGGTCTGCATTGTTGTTTTGCACAAAGGAATATCTAATCCCAAATTAAAATACAAACAGACAGTAGAAGTAATGCCTCATAAAATCCACAGTGGCTGACTGCCCACAGAATGTAAAAATTAAAATAAGCAATTGTAAATAATTATTCCTTTTTCTCTCAAAATAATTTCCCTTTTTTCCGGTAAATATGAAGAAAAGGCCTGTCTTGTTTATCCAACCCTTAAGGTTTAGTTTTATAATATAAAAAATATTTCATTCTATAGGCTGGAAGACTGGCAGTCAGCGACTAGAGCTCCAGTCTCCTGGTACATGTAAACATAACCCCTGACACCACACACGGCCTCACCAAACCAAACAAAAGAGACTGTTTCGCTGTCTAAATTTATAAATTGATGAAGTTGGGGATTACTCACCCTTTGATTCTGTTAAATGAATATATTTTTGAGTCTGAAGATCCTTTCGTCACAGGCTGACTTTCTAAATTGGCACGCAGCTGGTTAATAGCTGCCTGCTGTTCTTCAACAAACAAAGTTTCCATATCCTTGTGAACAAAACTGGGCAAGCGCTAAAATTAAAACAAACAACACAGTGATGACGATGATGATGACGATGATGATGACGATGATAACAGTGGAGAATATCAGACTGTTTCCTAAACAGACTCATTTTAAAGGCTTCTTTTCTTGATAGAGAGAAAAATGTGGGTGGGAACTCATTAACCTTCTTCACAGGCACTCAAGCCAAAGTCACATAACAGAAGCCACAGTGAAGAATACAAAATACAAAAATTACAAAGAATACAAAACAATAATTACAATTGCAACAATTAGTTTGTTTCCAACAGGAAATCTTGTGGCCCTCTTTTCATTTAGTGTCCTTCACCAGTGCATAAGCCCTCGTGAGGAAACAAGAGACCACTAAAAGAAAAAAATCTTCCACCTTCAAGACCTCAGGACTTTCTTTCAACCACTGTTTCACTGACTGAGTTATTATGTTATTGCTTTAATGACTAAATTGTTTATTTATTTCATAATGAGCTTAGTATGTGTTCCGCTACCTCGAACGATATTTGGTCTTAGCCGAGATAGGGCAGTATAACCAGCAAGCTTAAATGTCAATATTCTCGACAGAAATAAACTTATTTATTGATCAAAAACCTAATCATAAACGTGTGGTAAAAACGGAAAGAACTTATGTGGCTGAGGTTGATTGGAAAACTGGCGGGAAATAGTTACAATGATAGTTATATTTGCGAGCATGCTATTGTTTAAGGATATTGTCCAATCATACGACACTTGCGGGCAGATAATATCTAAAGAACTCCAAAAATGTAAGCGGTGTCTGGGGCGGAAATTGCGATACGTTTGTAACAAAAAATCATTCTTGTGCGATTACTGTTCATAAATCGTAATGTTCCTTGGCATGACGACACAGTATGGATTTGACTTTTTTTGCGTATTGATTTTGATTTTAAGTTTATTTTCAAATCCATCTTTTGCATCATTAGACTGCTAAAGGTACCATCACCAGTGATTTATTTTTATTTATTTATTTATTTATTTTGCCACATTCAATTATAGATATATGAACAAAATACACATCAAATTAGGACTTGGGGACTTAGGGTTAATTACATGACCGGTAAGGAGAATTTGCAATACAGAGAGACTTGTTTTGCGTATGTAGCATGCAACTGACAGTAATATAAATTATAAGGTAAAGTAAAATTAAGATATTTGAATAACAAAATGTTTATACCATTTTGCATCTGGAGCAGTAAGACGATTTGTAACTACAGTACATAAAAAATAGTCAACTTGAGTACTGTACAGTTTACAGCAAAACATGATTTCACGAAGTGATCACGTGATAATTGAGATGTGTAAAAAAGGCCAAGAAAATGCCATTTCCTGGTTCACTTCATCCTCTTTCAAAGCGAGTCAATCTTCGGCTCTTAAGGGTAGGCATTTCAGGAGTCCAATAGTTTAATATGCATTTCTCACATGATTTTTACGGATTTAACTGGGAGGTGCCTTGCATGGGACTCTAGGTCCCGTTTGCACCTTACCTTTTGGTCTGAAGAAGACTTCACACTTAGACTCCCTTTAAAAAGAGGCTGAAATGGTCTACTACAATACCTTCCTTTGGTCAACAATAGCTTTGAGCCTTCCATCCAGTTCTCTTCGAATGCAAGCGGCTTGCTCATCTGCACTATCAAGCTTAAAAATAAAAACACCATTTACTAATAATTATTATTACACGACTCAGGCGGTCAGAGGGCCAATAACTAAAATCAACCAATCAAAATGCTCTATTGCCGGTCCAATATTCTCTAAGTATTGGACCGGGCATTGTCCCGAATGATCCCGCACTTGTGTCCCTTTGAACTTGAAATTAAGATGGCGGACGAGGACGAAATCTTTCGAAAATTTCGTTGTAAAACTCCAGAATGGATGGCTGACTTTGAGAAACCCTGTTTCAGCCTTGAATTAGAAATTTTCAAAAGCACGACGAATGATGGTGAACCCGCTCCAGCGGTAAAATGTACACATGCTAAGCCCTCAGAATCGGGTCCTTTTTATCCTGTACATTTTCCGCATAATGTTACATGGAATTTGTGAAAAACCTTCAAAGCTTTCTTCAGTCGTATAATAAATCTCTTATTAACCAAGCTTGCTCGAGACCGTACTGGGAGAATATCGGCCCTCGGTCTTTTTTTTATGGTACTGTCAAGACCTCAGGCCGATATTCTCCCAGTATGGCCCTCGCGCTTGGTTAATAAGATATATTTATTCCTGGGAAATCAAGTCCAAACTTTTGATGCATCAAGGCTAAATTTCATGAAACAGCACAACATGTGAGAAAAATAGTACTTTCCAAAAATAAGAACAATATGCAGTTCATATCTTCAAGCAGCTGTGTAGTTTTATCTTGATAATACTTGTAAACAAGAGCGTTCTTTCACAAAAAAAAACAATTTGTATAAGTAGGAAACGACGTCATTACCATCATATTCTCGCTAATGTCTGAAATGAGGATAAAGGAAAATAAGGCACTTTAGGAAGTGCCGTTCAAGAGTACTAAGTTCATATATTTCCAATAAAACGCTCTTGTTTATACAATAAAATACGGTAATTATGCCTAATTGGTTACACATCTTGACTTCGATTTTTCTCGATGTCTACAATGCAAAACAACTGAATGCAAATCTGTTTGATTTCTTTAACATAAATAACCAATATAATAATCTATAAATACGTGTGAAAAAAAAACATCAAACTCTCGATCATGAAAACAGGATAAATATCAGATTAAAACGTAAGCATACCTGACACGCGTTAAACAGGATTTGATGCTCGTATTTTTTCACTCCAAGGATCGTCTGAAACATTTCGTACAGCTGCTCTTTCGATAAAATCAATTCTGAGGCCGCGGATGCCGCAATTCTCGGGCCCTTTTTAGGATCGTCTTCTCCGCGGAATATGGCATCGTTTTTCGCCATCCACGAACTCAACACAGTTTCCTTACTTATTCCGTCTATCTCCGGTAAACTTCGAACTCGTTTCTCAATCATTGCTTTGAAGACCTCACGGAAGTCATTCGAGGAACAGCCACCACTTATAACCATCTTTTTAACTCGTTCGCTGCAGATAAAGATATCGTAATACGATCGAACTGCGTTGTGAAAGGCCTCGTCCGACGATATCTTGGTCTCTCCGCTAAGGAATTCTTCAAATCGGTGCTTGATCTTGTCCAAATCTTGTTTACTCACACGGGCATGCCTCCGTGCAAGATCAGTCGGTTGTCGAGCATTAAACGGGTAAGATATGCACCGCAGAACGAAGACATACATCTGTAACCTCTCTCTTCTTTCGTCATCTTCTTGCTGTTCTTGTAGCGCAGCTTCAGAAACAACAGAAAACGTAGGACTTGGAGTATGAAGCGAAGGAGAAATGCTTGGTGAATTTGCCTGAGCTCCTGTTGCAGAAACGTTGGAAGGAAGTTGTTCTCCTCGTTGATAAATGCTAAGGAGCTCTTGAGTGTGCTCGTCTCCATCGACGACATCGCCACCTTCTTCTTCGTCTGAGGAAGATGCAATCATATTTCTTCGGAAATTTTAAGGAATACCTCTCTTGTGCACCTCTGAGCGTAAATGATCATTGAATTGGTAAATGATTAAATTTACAATGCCCATATGGCACTTCATGTATCCCATAATGTAGTGTGTTTAATTTATACCCACATGTACCCCTACGTACATAACCATGTAAACCTGCGTTATTGACTAAGCGTGAGGTCAAGATGGCTGGATATTGGCCAAGTTCTTTTTGAGCGTTTTTATGAACCGAGAAGAAGTCGAGGTCCATAAAAACGTGAAAAAAAGAACGAGGCCGACATAAATCATCTTTTTCCTTAGATGAGAAGAAACAGTAGCGATATAAAAACACGACGTTTCGGCGGCATACATGTCACCATTATCAAATGCAAATTACTACAAGATTAGTACCGTAATATACAGAAATAAAATGTCAAACCACATTACAATAAAATTAGGTGTGGAAAACAAGAGAATGTGAATAAATTAGTGAACAGTTTCGCTGGAATGGAGTCTGATTGAGTGTTTATAGAAAAAACTCAGGAGATTTGAAAGTTACTGAAGCAAAGCCCTCCCTAGTAAGTCGCCAATGCGTTGTATATTAATAATTTAAATGTAATTCGCGCGATGCGAATTATATAGGATACACAGCGGCCACCTCCACCAGCGCATTGAGGAGCAAAGATACTCCTTGATCAGTAAACACCTAAAAAAGACCACAATCAAAAGCCGACCAAACTTGTTAACCAATTTGCCATCTTGAAGAAAAGCCGTGGAAAGTTTATGAAAAAAATGAATTGTAATGCTCCTAATTAGGAAAAAGAGACCGACTCTAAACGCTCGAACTCCACTCCAGCGAAACTGTCACATTCTTTTGCTTTCCACACCTCATTTTGCTGTATTGTAATGACACTTTCATTTCTTTATATTAAGTTACTAATATTGTAGTAATTTGCGTTTGATAATGGTGACATGTCGTCGCCGAAACGTCATGTTTTTATATCGCTATTGTTTAATCTAAAATACTTTACGAAATCTTCCTTACAATGAAACTGACTAATTACCATCAACCTGTTACAGGATCCACAAACAGCCTCGTTCCCAGGGCTTTTCTCCGCCCCCTCCTCGGAGGAGAAAAGTCCTAGGAACTAGGTTGGACCACAAACATTTTTATTGCCTTTATAAACATGCACTAGCTGGAAATGTAAGAGGCTTTGAGTTTTAACTTGCAGAACTGTTTACAAGATCCGACGATCACCAACCTCAAAGCCAGGTTCTCCTTTTTCCTCCATTATGGGCGAGAGGAAGAGCCTGGCTGCAGCTGGTCATCTGACCCAGCGATTACAGAAATACCCCCATTGAGGTAAGTTTTTCGAAGCAAGTTTCACAACTCTACCGTCCCTCCCTCTCAACGTTTTTGCTTAAGTCCTCCAGAATTTCTGTGGTCATGTTAGCAGTTGCAACCAGCTAGAGCAACGGAGGAAAAGATAGAGCGTACCTGGAATCGAGGTTAGACGGGCGCGTGTTACAAAGTCGGACTCGTAAAGAGGCCGGGGCTTATGGCAGGTGAAAGGAAAGGCAGTGGGAGGAGAGAGCATTTCGGGTATGCGCCCAGGGGCTGGCTCATGACAGTGAGCCTCCACATGCATTGTACACTTCAGTCAACCTTTGCGCGTATAGTTTTATTTTCAGAACTGCCTCTTCTGCAGGAGGATTAAATCCACCGCAAAATTCTGAGTCTTCAGAGCAACCCGCCATTACCGTGACTTTCACTACAAACATTGAGATCACCCGGGTGTGTGATATGGGGCGCCAAAGCAGTCAATATTGTATACCATTTATATGGTCTATTCCACTTTTTATGTGGTCAACTTTGGATTTTTTATGTGCTCAACTCGACTTTTTATATGCTCAACTATTGACTTTTTATATGTTCAACTCGACTTTATGTGCTCAACTACTGACTTTTTATATGCTCAACTCGACTTTCTATATGCTCAACTAATGCATTGCGGCCGCCGGCAGGCAGCACTTAAACAAAGATGGCTGCTAGTACATCCAGGGAGAGAAATGAATATGGGTTGTTTTTATTTTTTGACAATTTCAAGTTACTACTGTCGAGAATAGCATCATTTGAAGAAACAAACCGGTCCCAGAGCTTGTCATTAGAGGATGTTGATCAGGCTATTTTTCAACTGACGGCTGCTGCAGACACCATTCGGGTGGGTAGAAAACGCCGAAGACCTAAGACCTAAGACCCAAAAACGAAGACCCCCTCAAAATCACTTATAAATATCTAGAAACGGGTATCTCGACCTTAGATGTGTAAGAAACAACAATATGTTCAATTATACAAAGTTTCGACCAGGGTCTTCGTTTTCTACACAATCCCCCGGGTGTGTAGAAAACGAAGACCCCGGTAAAAGACCGTGGTCAAAATTTGGTATAACAGAAAATCTTGTTGTTTCTTACACTCCTTTAGTGTCTAGAAGTCGTTGAAAGCAGTTTCCAGCCGTTTCCAAGTGATTTTGAGGGGGGTCTTCGTTTTCTACACACCGGGGGGATTGTGTAGAAAACGAAGACCCTGGTCGAAACTTTGTATAATTGAACATATTGTTGTTTCTTACACATCTAAAGTCGAGATACCCGTTTCTAGATATTTGTAAGTGATTTTGAGGGGGCCAAATTTCGCATGTCATTAGTCTGTAGGTTTCCAATGGCCTCCAGTGCTTGTGTGGCAATGGCACACGTGGAGGATATCTGTTGAATGTCTTCGTTGTTGGCAGCCATCTTTGTTTGAGTGCTGCCTGCCGGCGGCCGCAATGCATTAGTTGAGCATATAAAAAGTCGAGTTGAGCATATAAAAAATCCAAAGTTGACCATATAAAGAGTGAAGTTGACCACATAAAAAGTGGAAGAGACCCTATGAATGGTATACAATATTGACTGCTTTGGCGACCCATATGTGTGACGTTTGACAATAGGAAGCTTAAGCACCAGGCCCCAGTTGTTCGAAAGGTGGATAGCGCTATTCACCAGATAAATCAGTACCCAAAGGATAACTCAATTGGATTCGCTGGCATTTATCCGCTGGATGGTGATTTATCCGGTGGATAGTGTTATCCACCTTTCGAACTACTGGGGCCAGGTAAATCGAGGACGCGAACGTTTGAGGTGACTGTAGGTTATGTAAAAGGTCATAAGGTGTGCAACGATGGAGAGAAAGAAAGTCAGAAAAAATCATTCAAAGTCAGAGTCTCCTCCGGTGCTTGGATTAACGACCTGAGTCGGTTGGTGGTGATTCAACAGCAACTCTCACACAAGATTTTAAATGAGTTGAGCAATTTATTGCCAGTTCTTAGAAAATATCCCAAAAATTACACTTATCAGACAGGAAGAATGAACCACACCGAAAAAAATTGCATGCGAAAATTGGGCTTGTGTATTATAAAAATGTACTCAGTAACCATGGAAACAGCGTGGTAACCATAGTGACAGTGGTATTGAATTTTTTTTCTACTAGACATTCGACATTTGTTAATGAAATTACAACACGGCTACAATTTCATTGCTCAAGACAATCAATTCCCTAAAAGCTGTCATCTTTAATAGTTCCTACAGCTATGAAATACAAAAACGGTTCTTTCAAATTTTTTAATTGTAATAATTGAAATAGAAAACTAACTGTCGACGTATAAACCCTTCAGATGTTCAGAAAATAACTTCCTTCGATTTCTCAACAGTTCTTAAATACGAGACAAAGCTGCTAAACCTTGCTCTTTCGATCACATTTAACACGTGCATTCCACGCATGTTTTCGCGCGCGTTTAAACAGTGACGTGAAAGGGGCTTCCCGGAATATGCTTGTCAGCCCACAGAACTTTCAGGATGTAGGTGCCGGGATCTTCCAGCGCGTAATTAACAGCGTACACGTTACTTCCGGTATGTTTGACTGTGATTTCTTTAGCTGGGATGGCGGGCCCTTCTACTCCAACCATCAGAGATCCTCTGCCGGCGTTGCTTGCGTTTACAGTGAAGGAATTCGGCTGACCGAGTACCGCGCTGTGCAGCCCTGTGCCTCGTGAAGTACATTTAGATGCGTCTCCCTCGCTTCGATACTTGCTATCCGAGGGGTGAATAGTCACATTGTATGGGCTGCCAGGGATGTCCTCACCGGCGAATTTTATTCTTATGGTGTATTCTCCTGCTACCACTGGATTGTACATGACTTGATATGTTCCGTCGGCATTTTCACTGCAGTTCATCTTGACCTTTGCGGGTCCGTCCACCGAGAGGGCGAGAGCTCCAGAGCCAGCCTCCAAGGCATTGACCGTGAACTCGGCGGGTTCTCCAACCTTTCCGCTGCTGAGTCCAGCGCCGTAAGCCTTGACCTTCTCAGGGTGGCCTTCAGCACCACCAACTCGGATCTTGAATGGACTGCCGGGGATATGGGAGCCGTCGAAGCGAACATTAACCAGATGATCACCGAACTCCCTGGGGGTGAAGCGGATGGCGAAGTTTCCGCCCCCCAGTTCGGATACTTGGGCTTCTTTTTCTTCTCCTGAGGGAGCAACCACCGAAGCAGTGACATCACCGACGGCTGCGTTGGTCTGGACAGAGAAAGAAGCGGGCTGGTTCACTTTCAAACCACTCTCTGCGAGATCGGAGATATTAAGATCCCGGAAGCGATCTTCGACTTCCGGAGAGACTATCACCTTGAATGGACTACCCGGGATGTCCTCGTCTGCGAAGCGGATGTGGACAGTGTATTCCCCAGGGATGGTGGGTAAGTAGGAAATGTTACATGACCCATCGCCGTTATCAGTGCATTTGATCTCCGATTTAGCTGGTCCTTCAATTGCAATCGCAAGGCCTCCTGGTCCAGCGTCACGTGTCCACACGGTGAATTCTCCCGGATGGTTGACCACACCTCTTTCGAGACCAGGACCTGCCGCCACACACTTCGCTGCTCCTCCCCAAACCGGTGCTTCGACGAAAACCTTGAAAGGACTTCCGGGGATATCCTTCTTCCTTCCGCTCTTGAATCGAACATAGATCGTGTGTTCTCCGCTCTCCTTCGGCACGAAACGGATGGTGTATGTCTTCGGTGATGACTCGATGATTTCAGACTCGAGCTCGGTTCCATCTGGACTAATCACCATGGTTTCAAGGTCGTCCATCCTGTAACCCTTGAGATCGAACACAAAGTCGTGTGGCTGAGCGGGAGTAGAACCGAACGTTACAAGATCTTCAAAGACCTCCGACACTCTCTGGGTATCTTTGGGCTCACTGAACGTACCTGGAGCTTCTGAACTCACCTGAGGAAGCGAAGGGAAAACGGCGAGTTTAATATATTCTCTTAAAACTAAGAGATCGTGAAAAAAAAAACTGACTCCTCCACATGCAGCATTTCTAGAGGTCGAAGAAAGTCAACCTTTTTCCTTTCGAGTCCACGGTGCAAGCCAGGACTGAAACTCTCAAGCTTACTGGGCAGTGGTTGCCTCTTATCAAGTAAGTTTCTCGCTCCGCCACCCTTCCTAATCCCGTTTGCTTCACAGGTAGATTTAGGGTGCGTTCGATTGGCGTCATTGCGGACCAAGAATACGAAAGTTTACTTCTAAAAATTTCCCCTGGAAGAATTTTGATGTTATCAGAATGCAATGGAGATTTTCAGCATCTTTTCCTGACAAAATGTTGAAAAATCCTCCTAAATTTACCTCCGAAGAAAAGTTGAGGCAACTCCGTTTATTCGCATTCCAGAATAGGGTCAATCGAACGTGCCCCTAATTTAGTGCCTTTCATTCACTTCTCCTTACCAGGTTCTCCTCGATCGGTTGTATTGGTGCATCTTCCGAGGGTATGACATTTGAGGTGAAGGGACTTCCGGGGACATCTTCATCGGCGAACTTCACATTAATGGTGTACTTGCCAGGTTCAATTGGAAGATACTCTACTGTACAGGTGCCATCTTCGTTGTCTGCGCACGTGATCTGTGCCTTCGAGGGTCCCTCAATAGATAGACCCAGTCCGCCGTAGCCAGCGTCACGTGTGTTGATGGTGAAAGAGCAGGGTTTTCCGGCAACACCGTCATGCAGACCTGTGTGAAGCAAAACGGAATGATATAATAAGGCCGTGCTTTCGAGGATGGGGGAAAGCCTGACATGTGACCATCCCGATGAAAGCAAAATAATTGAAACGAAAGCTACTGAATATTGCTTTCTTAGTTGGTGGAAGATACGGTAGAAGGTGTTTTTTTCCCGCGACCATTATCGATAATATTCCGGGATGCCGCCTTTAAAAAAGTAAGAATAGGAGCACGAGTTTTGTGTTGCCCTTTCTGTACAAAGGTAATACCTTCCAATGTTTCAAGAATTGGACCATTTCTTACCGGGACCAGAGCACACCACTTTGCTGGGATCGGCAGGTCCTGGACCGCTGACCATAACTGAGAAGGGACTTCCATTCACATGGTTACCAGACTTCTTAACCGTGACAAAGTGCTCTCCAGTCTCCTGCGGGGTGAAAGACACACTCAAAGTGTTGTCCGAGTTAAGAGCAAGAGGGAGTGGTTCCTCAGGCTTCCCAGAGGGCCGCTGTAGATTTGCGGTCAACAGACCATTGTTGTAATCATCCGGGAGTTTCAATCCGGGTATCTCAAGGCCAACACCGCATGGTCGACCAATCGCGTTGCCAGCTTCGGGAGCGACCACCATGACAGAGAAGGGGCTACCTTTCACGTGATCTCGGTATTTCTTGATACTAATCAAATGCTCTCCAGGTTCGCGTGGGACGAATGACACAAACGGCTTGTTATCAGACGTCACTCTTAGCTTCAGATCCTCTTCCTTTGACCCAGATGGTCTCTTAAGTTTAGCTGTTAATCTGCTCAAATCGTCAGGGATACGAAGGTTAGGAATATCTAGCAGACAATCACACGGCGTTCCCACAGCATTCACAGCTTCTGCTGCTTCAACCATGATGGAGAAGGGGCTGCCTGGTACATCGCGCCAGGTTCTATCCGGGGTCTTCTTCCTCACGCTAATCTGATGCTCTCCTGGTTCTTGAGGTACAAACGACACACCCAAGGAATTATCGCGCGTGATTTCCAGTTTAAGTGGTTCTTCTTGTTCGCTGTTTGGTCGTTTGAGGAAGCCTTTGAGCAGACCGTTGTCGAGGTCTTCTGGCAGTGCCACGCCCTGTATGTCCAGGTTCACATCGCAGGTTCGACCCATTGGGTGAACTTCTTCAACCTTCAGGAATAAAGACAACAAACACGTTAATTTGCAATTAGTGTACAAAGAAATCCATCTTTGTTATCCTCTCCAAATGTGAGTACTTTTCCACCAATGGCGGGATTTATACTGACCAGAGATGGATGATCCGTCTTGGACGAACTTACGCAAAGAACGGCAGTTCGTCTAATAACTCGTCTGTCTTTAAATATGACGAAAGAATGATGGATCATCGGTAATGGCAGTTCGTTTTAAACAGACGAACTTCAGAAGTGAACGAACTTCGTCTGGACGGATGATCCGTCTCCAGTATAAAGCGAGCCAATGAGAGCTTCGATTCCATTTTCCTTTGCTTTGCTGTCGCATCACACAAGTGTCTTTTATGAATTCTTATTGGTAGTTTGCGGCGTTTGGGTGTTGAGTGGTTGGCCAGAGTAATTTCTGGCTCTTCACTGAAAATCATTTGTACCGGAACAAAAGGCAAATATTAACTGCCTGTTCTCCACAGGTTTTCCATTGTACTGGTAACGATATTATTAAACACTAAACAATATTACTGAAAGTTATGATAATTTCGCGTTTTATTTGTGACTGTGTATTCGATTAAGTAGGGGAAACAGTAGGAGAACTGTAACGTTGATCGAGATTGGGGCTTAAAGGCATATTGCCTGTAGACAAACAAAATGTACCTTTTCCTTGGCTCCAACCATCACACTGAATGGGCTACTTTCCACCTCTTTGTTGTCCTTCCTCAAGTGGATCAAATGCTCTCCTTCCTCACGTGGGGTGAAAGCCACGCCCAAGGTGTTGTCCCCATTCAGGACAAGTTTAAGTTCTTCCTCTTTAGGGCTGGAAGGCCGTTTGAGTGAAGCAGACAATCTGGGGTAGTCATCAGGTAAGTTAACATCGGGGCTTTCAAGACCCATTCCATAAGGCTTACCAACCGTAGATACACCTTCAGGTGCTGTAACCTTGATAACAAATGGACTGCCGTCGACTTGTCGTCCGTATTTCCTGATGTAGATGTAGTGAAGGCCGGTTTCACGCGGCACAAATGAACAGCTAAGCGTATTGTCAGAGTTGAGCTTCAAATCAATGGGTTCTTCTTTGTCGCTGGATGGCCTCTTAAGTGTACCTTTGACTCGCTCCTTGAGGATGTCGTCCGGTAGGAGGACATCATCTAAACTGAAGCAGTAATCGACAGGGCAGCCTACACCTTCCACGGGCTCTTCAGACTCCACTAGGATAGAGAACGGGCTACCGGCAATGGGGGTACCGTCTGACTTCTTACGAATGGATAAGAAGTGCTCTCCGACCTCCCTTGGAACAAATGACACACTAATAGTCTCGGGTTTGGGTCCAGGCTTTAGAGTGAGCGATTCGTCTACCTTGCCACTAGGCCGTTTGAGTGTACCCACAAGATCTTTAACATCGAGTCCATCAGGGATTTTGAAGTCGAGATCGCAAGTGTGTCCCACGGGATAGACATCTCCGACTCGCTGAGCTTGTACCATGACAGAGAATGGACTGTTTTGCACCTCGCGGTCACGTTTGTAGACATGGATCAAATGCTCTCCCGGTTCGTACGGGATAAACGTCACTGCTAGCGTGCCATCACTGTTCACGCGCAAGGGTTCTAGCGGTTCTTTGCGTCCGTCTGGCCTCTCAAGCTTCGCGGAAAGAACATCGTTTTTGACGTCTTCAGGACGGAAGGACTCAGGGATTTGTAATTCCACGTCGCAAGGTTTTCCAACTGTCGGGCGCGGGCGGGCGGCATCAAGGTCGTCGTAGTTGGAATAGATATGAGCTGTGAACGGACTTCCAGGGATGTCTTTATCAGCAAATTTACAGCTGATGTTATAGTCACCTATACACAAACAAAGGGGAAAAAAGAGAACTGCATAAGAGACTTATAAGCCTGGCTGGTGTCAAACTGCAAGTGTCGCAAGTTAGAAGTGGGGGTGGCCACAATGGGGAGAGCCCCATTAATGCGGTCTGGGTTTGACGTCATGGCAGTTGAGTTCGATGATGGGTCTTGTCCTTTTGCTCCGAGCGTTCGTTTTCCCCGGGCTTTGCATATGTTCCATCTTTTCCCGCGTTAAGCTCATTACAGGGATTGTTTCCTGAACTCACTCAGCGTCTTGACAATTGGTCAGTCTTAAAGACTGAACACCTCGTTTTACCTGGTTCCTCGGGGAGGTACTTCACGGAGCACGTGCCATCTCCATTGTCCACACACGTGATCTCCGCTTTGCTAGGTCCGTGAACAGCTAGTGCCAGGCCACCTGGTCCAGCGTCCTTGGTTTCTATAGTAAATTCAGCTGGTTCTCCTGCTAATCCACGGTGCAAACCTGTAGAGAAATAAAGCTTTAGCTCCCAAGGAAGTAACGAACCACAGAACGACTGCGGAGACAAGGTCCTATACAATGTGCTGAAAGAACGATTCGTCAAAGAGTCTTTACACAACGAAGTTCGCACGTACACAAAGATGCCTTAAGCTCCCGTTCAGAACGAACTCACAAACCCTTCATAAAGTGATAGGGATTACGGCTCTACCTTTTCCGTAAGCCTTGACTTTATCAGGGCCTCCTTCAACAGCATCAAATTTGAATGGACTTCCGTTCAACGGTACACCATTGTAATCCAGTGCCAGTTCATGAGGGCCCGGCTCCTTCGGCACGCAGGCTACGTCGTAAGTACCATCTTTGTTGTCCTTTACTCGCACCGGTTCCTTCACTCCTGAGGGCGTGGAAAGGACACCGTTTAATAGCCCATCGGGGATCTCACCAGGTGCGGACTCGGCTGGCCGGGCATCTACAGCGTAAACAAGCTCTTCATCCACAATAGGTTCCTTATCTGCCTTGGGCTCACAGTGGATTTTGTCAACATCAACTGGTTTCTCAGCCTTGATATTAAAGGGGCTTCCAGGTACCGGAGCTCCGCCGAACAGAACATCGACATTATGACGCCCCACTTCCTCAGGCGTAAACAAGCAATCATAGGTACCATCTTCATTGTCAACAACTTCAACAGGGATTTCCTTCCTGCCCGGTCCCTTGATAGTACACTTGGGTTTACCTAAATGAGGCAAAAGACAAACCAGCGGAGAATGGGTAAACCAGTTGAAACAAAAGACGGCTCCCAAACCAAAAAGAAGCAACAATAACCGAGCTATGTGTCCCTCGCGTAATTTCCCTCTCAGTGATGCCATATCGTGTTTGTTATTAATTGTCAGAAGCTGGTACTTTCCTTGTTGTATAAGTTAAACGTTTCTCCATACGGTGTCACAATGGGCGTTTTCATTGGTTAATTTTTAAGTATCAGCGCAGTATCCGGTTAAGCAAACTAACTAACCTTTCCCAGCTTGACTGGTGTCCACAGTAAAATCATTTTCTTTACCAACGATAAATTTATCATCCGGGCCCAGTCCATCTACTTCCACTTTAGACGCGTCCCCGCTCGGTTTGACCTGGACTCTAAACGGGCTCTTTGGAACTCTCTTACCACCGTACTTGACATCAACACTATGACGGCCTGGTCGCTCAGGCGTGTACTCTACAATATAGCAACCGTCTCCATTGTCCCTGACTTCCACTGGTATATCCGGACCGGTGGGTGGAGATACCGTGGCTGCCAAAAGATAATATTCGCACTGTTAACCATAGTTCCCTTGCCATTCAATGCTTCAGTTTGTGTGCAATTAGTGAAACCTTATCGCCGCTTTGTTACATGGAGATCATATACAATGTGACGATTCCTGCGCGCGGTTTCTTTCACAGTGAAGAAGTGTTATATACTCGAAACGTTTGTTATTAAAACGACTTGACATTTCTTGGTATATTTTTGACTATGTCAGTCCAATCACAGTCATTTGGCAGAGTCTGTTTGAAGTAGAAGGGAGAATGTGCACATCAGTTTTCTTGCGTCTAATCCCCGTAGTGTGATCAATTAAATGAAATTAATGCTACCGAGGCGTAGTTTTCTGTAGCACTGTTAAAAGGTGCACAGGTTTTTTTTCACCTCTGTGATTTACTTTAAGGCGTTAATAGTGACAGTGTTATAGAAAACATCGTGAAGTGTCCAACCTGTGAGAGGAGCTGTGCCAGCTTCCTTGCAGTCACACAGGAACTGAACTGGTTCATCTGTGACAGGCGACTCATCAACACCAGGACCAGAAACTTTGACCTTGCTGGCGTCAAATGGAGGTCCCGCGCGCACACGGAACGGGCTATTGGGGACATGCTTGTCCGCATACTTTACATTAACAGTGTAAGGACCTACAACATAAGAAGAAGTTACATTGGCGAAGAAATTAAAGTAAAATAAAATAAAAGTAGCCGGAACAGTCCGTTACAGGTTCGGCACACTCTGGATGAAGGAGAAACAGCTTAAAATCAATGAGGACGGTGTCAGAAAGAGACCACGTTTTAAGACTACCAAAAGGACACTTTCTCTGAGGTTTAGCTTCACTGTCAGAAAGCAGTTCTAAGATGCTCATCTCGTCACCCGCAAAGCGCAAAGAAACGGTGAAGAAAACAGGTAACATTTTTCCACATCTGACCTTCCTCCTCTGGTGTATACTCCACGGTATAAACTCCATCGCCTTTCTCGCACACGGGTTCTGGTTTGAGTACTTGTCGTCTGGGGGCCTCGACAGTTACGTCAAGATCGGCATCTCCTGCTTGAGACGTGTCTACAGTAAATTCCTGAGGAGCCTTGGAGAAAAGTTGGTTTAATCTTTCTACACCAGGACCATAGCATTTCACTTTGCTCACATCGACTGGTCGAGTAACCTGAGGATGAAGGGAGTGATTTTTGAGCATACAGTCGACAATGGCGCGTTCAATTGTTATACGATTTCCCATCGCCGGTTGTTAGTTTCAGCACACCAACATGGCCGCCGTGACGTCATCTAAATACAATCCTCTTTCCGTTGTCTATCCACTAATAACGAATACAAACGATTTCTAATATTTCCGTGTGCTTCGAAAGAGCTACCTCTTTGCTTTCTGTGATTTCATCGGAAAAAAAAAACTCTTCTTAAGAACCCGTTGTTGTCTCTGACATTGTCGTAAGGTGAGATCAATGATTAACTATTACAGACAAACCTTGGCGATAAAAGGGCTTCCAGGAATGTGCTGATCAGCAAACTTTATGCAGATTTCATAATCACCAGGCTCTGTTGGAGTGTACTTCACTGAGCATGTGCCATCCCCATTGTCAGTGCATGTCAATTTAGCCTCGGAAGGTCCCTCAACGGCCAAACTAAGGCCTCCTGCCCCAGCACCTTTCGTCTCCACCGTGAAGTCTGCAGAGCGGTCCACAAGGGCCTTTTCCAAACCAGGTCCATAAGCTTTGCATTTTGAGGCATCAGTGGGCGGCAACACATCGACCTGGGTCGAAAGAGAGGGGAGTTAATACCCTACAAAGCGAACTTAGTTTGCGAAAATTTATTTACACTTATTTATTTATTTTTTTTTTAATCGCCGGAGTGATTGATGTCGGACACTGAAGCGGTAACAGAATATTTGAAACCCAGATTGACAAGAGCGGAACCTTTAAAAAGGATTGGCCACAAACTAAATATTGTTACATGACTCGGTGCTCAGTTAATGGTATTGGACAGTTGCATGAAGGGAGCCCAAGTCAAGTCTTTGACATTACGAAGACAAAATAAAGGGGGAAGAGAGGGCATCCCCCAAACATGCCCTTTTCCATAGGTAATGCCCCAAGTTATTTTCAGATCGACTCCGTTGCCTTATCCCCTTGGGATCTGTACAGCGTGGGAGTCGATCTGATAATGACTTCGGACATATTACCTATGGAAAAGGTCATGTATGGGGGATGCCCTCTCTTCTCCTTTCACTTTCTCTTGACATTATTGAAGTCTGAGCAGAAAAGTCACTGAAACGCGTCAGCTGAAGGTATGGACCATAAACTCACTTTGAACGGGCTGCCTGGGATGTGGTCTCCGCTAAACTTTACACTTAATGTGTGAATTCCTTCCTCGAATGGCGTGTAGGAAACAGAGTAGGTACCATCGCCACTGTCGGTCACTAAAGTGTTTGTATGGTCACCCGAGGGATTGTCTACAGCCGCCATTAACTGTCCCTCTCCTAGTGATGAGAAATGAAGGAATGGATTCGTTTATATAAAACATCGAATACAATGAAGTTATTGGGAAACTAACGATGAAAGATTCTGGCTTGAAAACGCCGAGTTGGGGGATAGGAAAGGCCAATGAAACCGTAACAATAGTAGCCATCACTTCGCAAATCAGTACAATGTTACCAGGTATAATTCGTTGCCGTTCACAGGAAAGTTCTCAGGTGAACAAAAGGGACGAGCGAACACTGAAGCGAGAGAACCGGAACGAACGAAAGAAATTAAGACGAAAATTAAAGGGGTCAGTACGCAGCTAAAACAACAGCCCACGCGATTGGCTCAGAAAACAATAGAAGCATTCAAAGAAACAACAGAAACAATGAACCCTAACCCTAAAAACAATAGAGCTGCGTCCTAAACGGATCCAATGAAATTAGAGGGTGTATACAGCTGCGTGGTATCTGGAAAAGATCCAGCCGAAGGCAGAGTTTTCGTAAGTTGCATGTACCTACACTACACTTCAAGTCAAAACTTACCAGCTTCTTTGCAGTCCACGTCAAACTCGGCCAGTTGGTCGATAGTAGCCGTCTCCAGTCCATCTCCTTGAGCCTTGCATTTTCCCGCGTCTCCAGGCTTAGCGACTTCCACAGGGAAGGGACTTCCGGGCACAGGAGAACCATCAAACTGCACGTCCACTTTGTATTCTCCTTCTACGGGAGCCACATACTCGCATTTGAAAGTATCTTTTCCTTCCTCTGTGACTTTTACGTCCACAGGGCGACCGCTACGAGCTGGAAAATGACAATGAAAATACGGTTATTCTGTTCACTTCTTCCCACTAAAATGACTTCAACGAAATATCTTCGTATCATGAACATACTGCATTCCAGCATTTAGTTTGACCGTTCAGTCAGGTGTTCTATTTGAGGCCGAATGAAATCCTTGTGACTAATCAAATGGAAGTAACCGTGCACTAGTTTCCTACGTGAGAAGTATTTTACCATGCCATACAAGGTGCTTAAAAATGCTGAAGTCAGCATGTACGAAGTTCATGACCAAAAACTAATCGCCCCTGGGGAGAATTTTCATGTCAGAGCTTGTTTTCCGTGGTTACCCCGCCAGGAAAGAGACAGGGTCTAACCTTTGGGCTCTATTTTCACGTGCACATCTCCTTTTCCAGCCTCAGTAGCATTAATAGTAAACCAAGTGGGTTTGCCAGGTTGCACGCCTGTCTTCTCGACTCCAGGCCCCGTTACTTTAACCTTGGAGGCGTCCGACGTTGGCAAAATTGGAATCTTGAACGGGCTTCCTGGCACATGCTCTCCTCCGTATTTAACGTTGACCTTGTGGCCGCCTGAAACATTCCAAGAACAGAAGAAGATTTTGATTAACCCATCAAAGTTTGGTTAAGGCGGATCTTGATGTCACTTGCGTTATTGGTAAATTGTCTGAATCACTTCGTTCATCACGATCATCAATAAGGAAACCACTCAAACTGTACATATACAAACGCTTCAGCCTCACTTTGGCACCATGAAGGTCAAAAGGAAAGGAAAGTTACCGAAGAGGATAGTATTTTACCTTTCTTTTTTGGGTAGTATGTGACGGCGTACATTCCATACTCTTCTTCCTCAACTTCACAGTTGACTGGGCTGTTCAAATCATCCACAACTTCAACTTTCAGCTCTGCATCTCCCGCCAGTCGCGTCTCGATGTCAATATCAGCTGGCTCACCCGCGCGTATCCCGGGCTCAATTCCGGGACCTAAGACCTTGACCTTTGAAGCGTCGAAAGGATACGAGATGCGCGCCTTGAAAGGGCTTCCAGGAATGTGCTGATCAGCAAACAAAATGTTAATCACATAATCGCCAGGGTCGGGTGGGAGGTAGCTCACATCACATGACCCGTCGCCATTGTCTTTACACTCAATCTGTGCCTCAGAGGGTCCTTCGATAGTCAACCCGAGGCCTCCCTCTCCCGCTCCTTTGGTTTCAATCTTGAATTCGTTGTTCTTGTTCACAAAGCCCTTTAACAGAAGGAACGTTTTTTACTACGTTGTCAAGAGATGATTGCGTCTCTCTCTTTAACTGGGACACAATGCCGCCGCAAAACGTTTTTAGGGGCCAGAAAGCTAAGAAGTGCATTATTTTAGGGCCACCAGAAAACCTGTGAAAAGCTAACAAGATCGAGAAAAATATCATTAAATCCGTTTATAACAGGTGAGAAGCATCATGGCAAAACCTTTGTTCACTATGTTAACTGCTATTCTGAGCAGAGAATTTCCGTCAATTGTTTTTGAATTCAATAGTAGTATCACGCGAAAACCCATTCCTCCACGCAAGGGGATAGGGTTGTGCGCAAATCTCAGCACTTACCTTCTCGAGCCCAGGCCCATACGCCCGACAAGCAGCACTGTTGGTCTGGCAAACGGAAACTTGGAAGGGACTCTTAGGAATTTTCTCAGAGTTGAAGGAGATATTGATAGTGTATGTGCCAACGGTTGGCGGGTAATAGATCACGGCGTAAGTTCCATCTCCAGAGGCTTTTGTTTCCACAGGAACTTTCTTTCCATTGTTGTCAATCACTTGGATGTCGAGTTCACCTTCACCAGCTTCTCTGGTGAAAACTTCAAATTCTGCAGCTACACCTACAGACAACAACCAGAAAAATAAAGTCTTATGATCTGTACCGACTTAACAGAAATGGAAGGGAAACTGTGATTTCCTTTTGTATCGGTCTCATTACTCGGGACCGGAAACCGAAGTTCGCCTTTGGCGAACAACAGCCCTCGGGTGAGCGACGACACGGAAAACGAAATACTAAAAATCGGCACATTGCCACGGCTCAATTTCACTCTCATGAATAGAGTCAAGGCGAAAAATGGACTACTGTTTGGCGAATTTGAGAGTATTTAATAGCTACAGTTGGCGTCTTTTACTGACGAGAGGATACGCACAACAGTAGAAACCATTACGATAAAATACGATGATTAACTAAAGATAGTCGAACCTGCTACCACGCCCTCCGGTTCCAGGCCAGGACCTTTGGCATACACTTTCTTAGCATCTCCGGGTGGGGATATCGGCACCATGAATGGACTCTTGGGGATATCAACTTCTCCGCAGGTGACATGGATAGCGTAACTGCCGGGTGTGGTCGGGAAGTACCGTACATCACAGATCCCTGGGGAACTCTCTTGACAATGGATTTCTGCCTGCGATGGGCCTTCAATAGCAAACCCTAAGCTGTCGATTCCTGCTCCTTTTGTTTCCACTGTGAATTCGCACGGCTTGCCGGCAGTACCTTTAATTGAAAAATTGAAAGTTCAATCGATCTAAGGACTTTTCCTGAAGTTCTACTTTTCCAGGAAAAATAAACACTTCTCCCATCTTCCATCAATTAGGGATAAGAAATATCTAAATCTCGCAATGACAAAGCATAAACCACAGTAGCTCAACTTACTTTCCTTAATGCGCGAGATTTTCCAACTATTTCAGAACAAAGTCAAAAAAATCTCCGACATCCGCCGATCGGCAGACCTTATAAATTATTAAGGACTCGCACGCACCGCGTATAAGAATTCACAGGAATATACAAAATCTTACCTTTTTCCAATCCTGGTCCATAGGCTTTGATTTTGCTTGCATCTACAGCTGTTGCCACCTTCACATGGAAAGGGCTGTTGGGAACTTGCACGGAACTCCATGTGACATTAACAATGTAGTTTCCATACTTGTTGGGAAAGTACATGCAGGAGTATGTTCCGTCACCGTTGTTCTTGATATCGACTTTCTCTTCTCCTTGTGGTCCTTCAACGAACACATCCAGTTCACCATCACCCGCACCTCTGCCATCTACTGTAAATGGAGCTTTCTGGCCTGCTTTCAGCCCTGTGGGCTCAACGCCTGAGGTAGGACAAATGAACAAGCATCACAATAAAGGAAATGATTGTGAAGGGGCACAAATATGGTGACCGGAAGCTAACAAAAACATATGTCATCGAGTTTTGCTATAAAAAGCCGGTAGTCCTCTTCTGAGAGCTCATAAACATCTATATGAGGACTTATTCTCATACAAGGACTGTTCAGATTGCGAAATCTCAGGGATAAGTCACTTTTTTTAACCTACATGACAGCATTCTCGGCCTTCATTTTAATATCGTGTCACACATAAGCTTAGAAATTCAACCTTGCTCTATCACAAGACGAAAAACCCTATCAAACTGAAAATTTGTTGAAAGATAATTCTTCAGCTGTTCTAATAACTAAACTAAACTAAACTAAAATCTCAAAAGGATTAAAAATTCCTTATTTTTTAATTCTGATGACGTCAAGTGAAAACCAAGAATAGGGATATTGCCAGTTTTTCGAAGTTTATTATTATCATAATAATTTGACCCAGACCATTTTTGAAATGACCCAATTTGAAATGTCACATGGGACATTTGACCCACTTTCCATAATTAGTAGATTGAACACTGTACGTTACCTGTTCCAAATACTCGAACGTTGCTAGGGATGGGTTCCACTCTGGGCGGGCTGACCTTAACATGAAAAGGACTCCTGCTGATTGGCTGTCCTCCAAACATGACCTTAATGGTGTGTTTACCAGCATTAACGGGTTGATACTCAACAAAGAACTTGCCATCTTCTTGTGGTTCAATAATAATATCGACATCTTCACCACCTCGTGGATCAATAACTTTGACTGAAACTTGTCCTTCTCCAGCATCTTTGGTGTAAACTGTAAAATCAGTGTACTTGCCAGCTTGGATTCCTTCAGGTTTTAATCCTGGTCCTGATGCATACGCTTGGCTGGCATCAAGATCTTCACCAACTTCAACTCGGAATGGACTCTTCGGGATGTGGCGGCCATTCCATTTAATGTGCACGTCATATTTTCCTGACACAAATGCAAATGAAAGACTATTCATACTAATGACTGGGAAAATCATTTATTTTATTTTATTTTAATTTTATTCAGCACTCCCTATTCTATATAATTTCAATTCACCATGCCCTTTCACAGAAGTAGACAAGGCTAGCAAAATATCAATCAAGCTTCTTTACTGCCAATTGCTTAAACTGCCTACATACATGCAAGAATCATTTCACCACCTCACAACACATACCAAGATCTGGCCAAGTGAAATTTTCAGTCCCAAATATATTGCTTGAGATTTTTTGGTTTTGATAGGAGCCATCAAGCACCTATCGAAAGGTGAATGACCTGGCTGATAAAGCATTTATCCAATCATCCCAATGGTGGAAAATACGACTGCCTTAAAGTCTACCTTCACTTTCAATAGATTTTTTTGATTTTTTAACGGAAGTCAGTTGCCCCTTAACTGTGATGTATCTGTAATTTTCTCAAGTTAAGCAAATATACTGCAACAGTTGTAGCATTTAACGAAACGTTCAAATCAGTGGTTATCAATTTAATAATAAACTACCTTGTTTCTGTGGGAAGTACTGACAAGAATAAGTATGATCACCATTGTCCGTCACAGTAACTTCCTCTACCACCTTACTAGGGCCCCACACTGACACACTCAGCTTTCCCATTCCAGCACCCTGGCTGAACACTGTGAAAGGAGCTGGTTTCTTAACAACGAGGCCTTTTGGTTCCACACCTGGTCCTTTAGCATAACATTTGGTGGATGGGTGTGTCCTGGGGCGAATAGGTGCACCAGGTTTGAGCTTGGCTTCTGGAAAGTACGAGACATACGTCATGACACTGAGCTCATCCACATTGGGGTTGGTGATTTCTTCTGGAGTAATGACCTAAGAAAGTGGAAAGTTGAGGCAACCATCAGCAAAGAACACCTATACAGAGCAGAAAGCTAGCCACTGGCAGCTTCAAACTGATTAATGAGCCCCAGCAGCGGTCAAAATGAAATTTCTCCTTACATTTTCCCTGCTTGAGCCATGAGATTAGTCATCACCCAAGACAAGATTTAGTTCTTTAGAAAGTTTCTCCTCACAGGACTCAAAATTAAAAAATTGCTTAGTTACCTTTTGGCAACTAAGTGGCTAAAAATAGTTGCCTACAGTAAATGTTTACTCGCCAGTTTAAACTGGATTTACTCTAATGTATGATATATTAAGTACCTACTTAAAATTCTTCACCCATGGTAAAAGGTACAAAGGGTAATGTGAAAAGAAAAAACAGACAGACTTTATGTAACTTTGCTCTTTCTTTTAGAAAAGAGTAAAAGACGACAAGGTAATATACTTTTGGACTTGACCTGTTTAATTCTTAATCTGAATCATTCAAAAATCTAGTCGCCACCTTGGTGACGAGACCAGAAGTTTTAGTCGCCAACAAGGACATTTTAGGCCCATTGGCACTTGGATTGGTCGCAATTTTGAGCCCTATACACAAAGGACAAATGTTGATTGTTAACTTTTAAGGCTTCAAAGAAGCACTGGTTTCCCAGCTCCAGGTTCCTTCTACCAGAAGAGATTACTGACCTGTGGCACTCCAAGCCAATCTTCTGCTAGCTGCATTGCTTGCCTTGCATTGTCAAGTTTGTCTTTGGGATCCAGGTCCTCACATTCTGGGTAAAGACCAGGTGCCACAGCATCAACAAGGCAAGCAACAGCACGCCCATCATTCCAGTGAGTGTTAAAATTTTCCATTGGGACAGATTCTGGCATCTTGCTTTTCACCCAAGCTAGTAGTGCTTGTTTTGGAGTCATTTTCTCACCCCCTTCCTCTTCATCATCTAGGTATGGCATACTGATTTGATACTTCAAAATCAGTGTCCATATCAGACCCAGAATCAACTTGATGTTTCCTTTGAAAATGTCACTAGCATCTGATGAAAAACCCAATTGCAATATTTCAACATTGAAGTAAAATAGCAACAGAGAATAACCCAAGAATTTGCAAGAAAGGAGGCATTTTTCGTCTTTAAGAGAGGAGGACAAAACCCAACAGACTAACACTTGAGATGTTCAGTCTGCATTGCAAGTGAAGAATGTGTGCCACATTTGCCAAAAGTTAAGCTTGGGAATTCTTTCCAGGTAGGACCTATGAGTCATTATTATTTTCAGATAAGGACAAATCATATAAACTTGCGATCTCAACAAAATTACCTGCAATGATAATTTTGTAAATTATTTGAATCCACAATTAGAATTTGACATTTAATATTTTCCATCAAAATAGCTTATGGTGGGTTTTTCACCAGTCAACACTTGGTTTAGCAGATTCCTGAATGGGATAAGATGTCATCTTCATTTATCCCTAATTTTGAAATTTTAATATACACAAGGCCATAACATTTGACCCATAAATTGAGATGCCATCACGTTTGAGGGACAAAATTTTAGTTCTTATTTCAGTTACTATTAATTAATAATCACTTTCAAAGTTCATAGCTGCTAAACACAAGAATGACATTTATGAATCATTTGTAGTGGATGCATAGTGCCACAAGTCTGAAGAAGTCAATATTTCAAAATTAAAGTGTAAATATATATTAAAACAAATCTCTTATAAGGAAGAGAGCAATTCTGGAGCTCTTTTCACTGGTGTGGGGTACAATTCTTTGATAAGAGTTTCATAGTGTATTTAAAAAAATGCCTCTAAAGACACTTCAAATTAATGAAAAATTGAAACATTTGACAACATTATTAGCCGACACTTTCAATTATGAAATTAGTATTATCACAACATATTGAATCTTAAAAGGGGCATTTAATACTATCAGCTCATTCAAGAAGCCCAGAAACGTGTTCAAGTGTGTTGTAATACCTTAACTGAGAATAGGTCACGTTTTTTTAAATTTAGCTTTGGTTTGCCTACATAACCTCATATCAGTGAAGTCACAGATTAACAAGTATTATTCATTAATAGGATTTGTAGCTCACAAATCCATATTTCTCTAAGAAAATAACATGCCAACACAGCTAGGCCTTGACCCATGGCCCTTCAGCTTGAAGTCTTGTGTTCTTGGTACAGAGCTGGGCAGTGAAAGCACTGTACCCTGGATACCAGAGGTTTTGCTCCTTGTAGCACTAAGGCCATGAAAAAGCTGGAACAAGACTCTTATTTTGCAAGCACTTTTCACTCCTTATTAGTAAAAAGTTGTGTTGTGAACGAAATAACCTCTGGTACCAAGGGTAAAAGCATGGGTAGTTGGAATTGCATTCACTCCTTTACTTTGTTTACTCTGTTCCGATACCTCAGTCCAATTCTATTTATTAAAAGGAATGGATGTCCAGTTAATCCTCCTTAGTTACCTCAAGCTATGTATGTTTCAGTGCTTTAATTGTTTATATTTATTCTAGATTTTTTGGTGACTTTGTTTTATAAAAATATGAACTGAAATGAAGTATGTGTTTTTCAATTTGTCTCACAGTTGGCATATAATTAATAAAAACTAGTCTTATAATTTAGGACAGTTCCAGAAGAATATGAGTGGTGCTAGTAGCATAGTGTTGCTTTAACAACTAACTTAAGTATGACTCAGCTGTGGGCAGATGCATTGATTTGAGTTGAGACATCGATTAAGTCTATTAGTGATTTAATGAACTATGTCAACAATCCTAGTGGTACAATTCCTGGATCAATATAATTTATATCAGCAAACAGCTTCATATAATTCATATCTTAGCATGGGATCACAGTATTGAATCAACTGGAAATAATAATCAATATATTGCATAGAACTTTCTTGAAATTTATTATGAAGAACCCACGAATCTATATATCTCGAGATGGGCTGAAGATTTAACATTCATTAAAACATCTTCACGAAGTCCAAAACAAAATATTTGTGATCGATAGTTATAATTTGAAGGTGCATATTTACGGATTTCATCCACAGTTTTTCTTTAATGCATTTAAAACATGACTCAGGTCTTGCGGCTGGAAAATAATTCTCAAGGCAAACACATGATTTATGACAAACATTGATCAAACCTCATTCATGCGGTGAAAAACGATATTTGTTTGAGGTAACGAAAGTAACATATGCTTTTGCAATAAACGTAATTATATAGAAATTGACATGTCCGATTTATGTTAGCCGTTTCATAAAATCCGTTCACTCATCTTGCATGAAAAGAAGTGAAGATATAAAAGGTATTCCCTTAAAGGCTAAAACAGATAAGAGACAAAGCTAATTGTTTTTGTTATGTTTAGTAATATCTTGACATGACAATCGATCAAGTTTCTGTCACTGAGGTTCGACTGTGGGAAAGAACAATTATTGCGCGCTGCATTACCTTGAGAAGTCATCAAATACAACAATAGTAAATTATACATTTTAATTTCATAGCAACAGCATTATTTCTTTCACTTCAGTGATATTGGTTAAGCCTTCAAGTAATAACACATCAAATTTTGTGGCGATACGCTTCAACAGTTCTCGCCAACTTCGAGAAATAAACAATTGTCAATTCCGTCCACAATTTAATTCGCAACTCCAATTTCACACCATCAAACTGAATACTTCGTTGAAGCATACTTTGTTCGTTTTGAGAAATTGCAAATAAACCTTCGTCGACATGATCAAACCAACTCAAGGCGTCGGTTGCATTTTGGCAAGTAAACGAATAACAAACGTAGTCGGCTGTTCAAGACTAACTCGAAACTTGACACCTGTTAATTGCAGGGTTAGTTACTACGTATCTGCACGCACAATTCTCCAACAGGACTTCGCGTCATATCATTTCAATTACCACAATGTACAGAATATGTAGATTACGGGATTTGTTCAGCAAAATTCTTGGAATTTTGTGATCGTGTATCATTTGGTAATTACAAGTTGATGGTCTCTGCGGGTGAAATGTACATGAGCAATCGACATATATAATTGACACGAACAGTCAACCGCATGGAAGGTTATGTTTAAATTTAGTTATAGTAGCTCGCAGCAGTTTAACAGGATAAAACCTGGTAATCTACCAACACCATAACAACTTGATTCTAGAGAAATGTCAGTAAAGAATTGTTCGAATTGTTTGGTACTCTCATTGGAAAAATTTGTACGTGAGGAGTCGGGTTAACGCCCATCTCATCTCGCATCCGCAGTGAACTCTGGAAATTCAAAAGCTTTGTCAAATTTGTAACCAAGCTGGCGCACGGCTTTAACATCCTCTGATTGTTTCCAATACCTGTCCTTAAGTAAATTATCAGAACAGCAAACATAAGGCAGCGAATAAGGAAACAGCTAACAAAGTGTCAAAGAGTTCTTTCAGGCATTTCATATCGGTCTGTAGACATTGCAATGACTAAATATGGTAGTAAATGTAACGCAGAATTCGCTCATTATTACACCTCAGTAGCGAGTAACCTTAGTTCAGCTGTTCTAGTTTTCAAATTGTTATGAACGCAGACGAGCTCCGGAAAGTTAAATACACGAAAAGTGTTTGCAAATAGCTGTGTTCTAAAAGGCTTCGAAATAAAAAATGGTTGAAGATCTGCATCATTAGGGTAACACCAAACGCCTTGCACGGAACATTTAAAACTTTATATCAATTAAGAATGGAATTCAGTTGAATTTATTATCAACGAATGCAGACGCTAAGTCTATTTAATGACGAATAATAAATAGCAACTTGGACTTACCTATGTTTACTAGGCGAATGTTCTCACTTTCAATAAATTTCAGGGCAATTGAAATGTTTTCTATCTTCTGTGGTCGGAACGAGGGCTTCTTATTGAAGCGAGCAATTTTCTTGTGCGAGAGAACTTGAAGCAGGGCGATGAGTTTTAAGCCGTCGACTAAATCTGTTTCTAAGTTGTAGATGTACTTGTTCACACACTTAAGATGCTCGTTGCACCATCTTGTGAATGTGTTCTGTTGAATCTTCTTCCATTCGGCGTCCGCCGAAGTGGGGTCTGTATCGGGCATCTTAACGTCGACCTACGAGCACAACAAATTGAACACGTTATGAGAGACAACCTCGAGCTTTTACAATCGCTATGAAGCAAAGACCTCCAGCTAAACGCCCTGGGAAGAGCCAGCTTTTAGCCTGTAAAGCGGCTCAGTATAAGTAGGGCCCAAGAACCAATCAGGGTCCACGTGAATTATTCATGTTTCCAGTTCGCACATAAGCACCTTGGACACAAAAACGCAACAAGGGATCAAAAAGTGAGATTCTTACATCCATATTTGTCGATTTTCACCCAGCAAGATAGAGAGAGTGTGTTTACTCCTCGCGAACTATGATTGTAAATTAAACAAGGCCCCGACACGTTGTTCTTTTTGTACTCGCTCAGCACGGGCTTAGGGGACCGCGCGACGGATT
Source organism: Astreopora myriophthalma (assembly GCA_014634185.1). Classification (NCBI taxonomy): domain Eukaryota; kingdom Metazoa; phylum Cnidaria; class Anthozoa; order Scleractinia; family Acroporidae; genus Astreopora; species Astreopora myriophthalma. The sequence goes on from BLFK01000881.1 coordinate 50,884, forward strand.
TTCAGAATGCCGAAAATTTCGCGATTCGAGTCCCTATAGGATATTCTTTTCAAAGGAATGTGCGCGAAAGACCAGTAGAATTCCTGATAATTGAATACGCAGGAAAGGCGTATAATCTGTGTGTCACATTGCATTGTTCTTTGCGTCAGTAAAAGGCGGATTTCTTCTGTCCAGGATGAATGAAAATCTGTCTGGAATGGCAGAGTGACACGTCACGCAGTCTTGGAAATTTGTTCTTGCTGCATGCTGGAAGCTTACCAACTTTCGTGAATCGCTTGGCAGCATTTTTTAAACCCACTCGGTTTGTTACCCCTCGTGTGATTTGCACTTCTCTGTAACAAAAACATTCTTTAAATCAACAAACATCTTGCCTGACGGCTATCTGTGTTTCATCTGCCATTCAGCATCTATGTCAACGTTCCATTCCTCTTTTATATATTTGAAATGTGTTCGAAAGCAGAACTATTTCCATGAGTTTATCATCTTCTTCAGAGTAAACGCAACGGGAAATAATGCAAAGACATCTTTAAGCTTATAATTTTAAGTTTACAGACTTCAATTGAATCGCACACGGCATAAAAATACTAAAAAGTAGAAATTGCGTGACCACATTGATTATAAGAATGATTTTAAGTGTACGAAAAGCGCTGTAGAGCTGTATATAAATCATCAGATAATTGGGGGAACAGTTTTGTAAACCTAATTAAAGACATGTGTTTATCTCTACTTTTATCATGTCTCTGTAGAGAAACAGAGTGAGTGAACCACCGGTGTTTCGTGACATCAATGAAAGAGATGTCCTATCAGCAAAGTCACACAACGTGGTGTCGAATAACATGACATCATTTCTAGAGCTATTTCAAATATTTAAATTGATCGACACAAATACCGACACAACTCTGAAGCAACTATATATGGCACATTGAAAAACATGGTTTAATTGAAGGAATTGACGAGATTATTATATTTTCTTCACGTAAAAATGTATGTGTCTTCCTCTCTTTGATATTTCCCGGATATCTATTTTAAATTGCTTGGGCGAGTCTTCTAGCAACTTGTCCAGTCATCCGCGGAGGTGAAAAACGTTTTGTAGTTATTCAGCGATTGTTTGACAAGACTAAGAAACCAACAATTTTCATCTCTTTCAGACAGTAACTTTAGAAATTTTGAGAGTCGTCTACTACGATATTTGTTCGATTTCATATTTATCGCCGCAAAACAAACAGTTTACGATGCTTTTTTCTCCATGATCGTAATCAATATTTTCTTTAGAGGCTGAGTACCCCACTCCACACAGATCAAAACAGAACTATTTTGACGAAATTCCTGTTTGTAGTTCAACCTTTATGACCCAGACTACAAAGTTATGAGAAAAATCCGGATAATGTACTTCAATAAACTGTTACTGTTTTGGGTATTAAAGGGCGTCATGATCAGTTCCCATGGATATCAGCTTGAATTCAAGTGCGAATAATCTAGAAAGCTTTCGATGGATTATGTTTTTTTTTATTATTAATATTATTGATTTCAACGTTTTTGCGACACCAGAGGAAACGGAAAGGGAGAAATTTTGTTTATTTTATCTTTTCCGACAGCTAACAAATGCGGCGTTGCGGAAAACTGAAAATAAGTTGGCCGTGGAGAAAAAAATAATAAGGTTCAAAGGTACAAGTATCTGATGAGCATATTGTTCAACCATGTGATTGAGTGGAAAATAAAATTAGAAAAAAAATACCGAAATGATTTATTTATCATTTATGAGTAGGACATAATCCGGAAAAATCCGAGTGCTTCCAACAGGAGTCGAACCTTTACTAGCTCGGACTCGTAGGAGCGAGGTTATTCAGCTAGCTAAGCTCTGATGAGAAACGTCCAAGAAATACTGTCGAAATTTTATCACCCCAATACTGTATTGGGAACCCTCTTTAGACTCTTTACACTTGCGGAAATTCTGGCACGGCTCTCCTAAATTTTTGTACGGTTTCTTTTTTTTACGGGCACGACCCATCCGTCAACGAAATTTTGAGGGAGCCGCGCACATGTCCGGAGGTGTGCTCGGCACGGATGAACTCGGTACCATACCGAAGTGTCGTTCCCAGAGCCCGCTTTTCCTTTGGTCAGCATCAGATATTTCGAAGAACGTTTATTGCGCATGCGATTTTCCAGGGACGTTGTATACACGGAGTGCCACGCATAGAAACCATGAGTACTGTGCCACGATTTAGAGTGCCGTTCAAATTTTTCTGCGTGTGAAAAAGGGGTTTGAGACTCTCCTCTCCCGGTAGCGAGTACAAGTTGTGAATATTGCTAGTTTTGCCCTTACCGTGGAAGAGCTAAAAATCAAGCCCAAAAATGTCTTTGAAAAGTTTTTTTTTTCTCTCAAAACTTTGCGTGAGCTTATGGTGAAAATTCTCTTGCTTGAATAAGAAGTGTCATAATGAATTACGCAAAAGAAAAAAAAACATAAGAAAACAAACAAATAAGAAGACAACAAAAAGTACATCGACAAAATAAGTGGATGAAAAACTCAAAACGCCGATTTATTATTATCTGGAGTTCTTCAACAAGAAATAACCACTGAACAGATGTCACAGTGGACACAATTCGTACAATCACAAAAATCTGACTCTAAAATGTATTGAACTTACTGCGATAATTTCATTTATCTTTCTGATACACTCACGGGAAGGGTATGTATGCTGCACAAGTGCTTCTAAATTTGAAGTCTATGGAGTGTGACCATTTAAATGAAAGCTATGGGGCAGTACTTTCCTGTCGTGCTTTATAATATTCCATACAAGTGCTTCTAAATTGGAGGTGTCTGGAGTGTGACCATTTCAATGAAAGCCAC
>BLFK01000881.1:53744-139203 GCA_014634185.1 Astreopora myriophthalma
TTGAGGGAGCCGCGCATATGTCCGGAGGTGTGCTCGGCACGGATGAACTCGGTACCATACCGAAAATTCCGCGGGTGTGTGTCGTTCCCAGAGCCCGCTTTTCCTTTGGTCAGCAACAGATATTTCGAAGAACGTTTATTGCGCATGCGATTTTCCAGGGACGTTGTATACACGGAGTGCCACGCATAGAAACCATGAGTACTGTGCCACGATTTAGAGTGCCGTTCAATTTTTTCTGCGTGTGAAAAAGGGGTTTGAGACTCTCCTCTCCCGGTAGCGAGTACAAGTTGTCAATATTGCTAGTTTTGCCCTTACCGTGGAAGAGCTAAAAATCAAGCCCAAAAATGTCTTTGAAAAGTTTTTTTTTTCTCTCAAAACTTTGCGTGAGCTTATGGTGAAAATTCTCTTGCTTGAATAAGAAGTGTCATAATGAATTACGCAAAAGAAAAAAAACATAAGAAAACAAACAAATAAGAAGACAACAAAAAGTACATCGACAAAATAAGTGGATGAAAAACTCAAAACGCCGATTTATTATTATCTGGAGTTCTTCAACAAGAAATAACCACTGAACAGATGTCACAGTGGACACAATTCGTACAATCACAAAAATCTGACTCTAAAATGTATTGAACTTACTGCGATAATTTCATTTATCTTTCTGATACACTCACGGGAAGGGTATGAATGCTGCACAAGTGCTTCTAAATTTGAAGTCTATGGAGTGTGACCATTTAAATGAAAGCTATGGAGCAGTACTTTCCTGTCGTGCTTTATAATATTCCATACAAGTGCTTCTAAATTGGAGGTGTCTGGAGTGTGACCATTTCAATGAAAGCCACAGAGCAGTACTTTCCTGTAGTGCTGCATAACAGGCCCGTAGGCAGTTTTGTTTGTTTGTTTGTTTGTTTGTTTGTTTGTTTGTTTGTTTGTTTGTTTGTTTGTTTGTTTGTTTGTTTGGCAAGAAAGTGCATACGACAAGGAGACGGAGGAAGCGAGCGCCGGAGGCGCGAGCCTCTAGAGGGGTCCGGGGGATGCTCCCCCGGGAAATTTTGAAAAATATGTAGTCTGAGATTGCATTTTCTGCGTTTTGAAGGCAGTATGACATGAAAACAAGCAGCCAAAAGCGAACTTAAAAACGTGGATATTACTCAAACTTTTGAACTTCAAAATCGTTTTTTTTTTTTTTTTTTGGCGCAGAGACTATTTTACGTATGTATTTTACAGTTTTAGAGAATAATGTCACTATCTAAAAGGAATAAAAAGAGAAATAAAGTTGAAAATCCGTATTGTTCACTGGGTTTGCTGCAGCAAACCCAGTGAAATAGAACAGTGAAATAGAACAGTGAAATAGAACAGGGAATCAGAACAGAACTACGCTATTTTTTTTTAATCAATTCACTTTTTTTAAATCGTTGGTCAACAAAAAAGTGGACCTCCGCAGCCTGTGGGGAGGTGCGGGCGCACCCGTCGCACCCCTCTTCCCTACGGGCCTGTATTGATGCTTGCTGCAACATTCGAAGATGCTCTAAACGACCTAAATGTCTCACAATAACCATTTTAAGTAGCCTAATAATAATGTTATTTAAAAGTCATTAACCAGCAACAAATCGCAGCACCTTATATTTCAAGACACGAATCTCGAGGAGGAAGGAATACCATAAAGTGCCTGAAGCTAAGAAATACAAAACAAACTCGAAAGATTGCTTACCGACCGAATTACCGGCAATTGCAATGCTCTTATTTATTCTGACAGAGTCATCAAAGTTAATTCCCCGTGACGGTAGCGAGACGAAATAGTAGCAAAAAAGTTACCTGACATTTTAAGAGCAATGTACTTGAAATAAAATAACATCTTCAAGAGCAATGAACGAAAATTTATTAAGATGCAACCATCTCCAGAAAACAACCTTCGGTCGGAGTATTAGTTAAAACTTAACAAGATCTACTCTTTGATATAAACTTTTCAATTTCATGATCGCAATATCAACTCTTCTGAATCATAACTTAACTTTTAGAAATAAGTTGTAAGAATTTGTTGTTTCATCAACAGAATATACAATTTTCTCTGAACATTCAAACGCCGGCCTTTACGTCTGAGAATAAGCTGATTTCTCACCAATCTTGTTAGCAAAGGCTGTATCTATATGCAATTTTTCAATATTGAATTGCATGACTATAGGTGAAGTGGCTCTGTCACAAAATCCACAAAGCCTGCCACAAACTGACACCCATAAATGTGCGCTTAAAGGAGGTTATACATTCCAGGGACATCATAGCCTGCACGCAGGCGGTTGGATGGTCGAAAAAACCGGAATTCGTAATGACCCCCCCTCCCCTCGCTCGCTTTGTCGACCCTCAACCCGGCCCAGACCTAGCCGCGCGAATCCAAGATGGAGACCTCATTACGAATTCCGGTTTTTTCGACCATCCAACCGCCTGCGTGCAGGCTAGGGACATCAAGTTGCTGTCTGCCTATGGGAGCTGCCCTGTTGTAAGAGTTGTCCGAAAGCGGAGGTTTCGTGTCACGTTTGCGGGAGAAAATCGTGATCAGCCGGTCTAACCAAAACCGCGCCGGAATAAGAATCATCCGGCTGGGCAAAAACAAAGCTATTCGTGCGGTCTACTTTAGTCAGTTCAACTTAAGATGAATACGTATTTTCTTTTAAGTTGAGTTACAGATTGTAAAAAGTACTGCACTTTTGTTAGCAATAAATATTTATATTTTTGAAAACGTTCAGCTTAAGTCAAACATGACCATAACTTAATGGCCGCCCTTGGTATGAAGTGTTTGAAGGAATCATTCCAAAACAATTCTCAACGCACTGAAATATTATAATCAGCTGAACAAAAACAGTTACCAAAAGTTTGTAAACTAAAACTAGTATCAGTTTGCTGGCCCACACCATATGATATGATATTGGTTAGTTATTCCCAGGGGAACATTTATGGTCGAACACCCTAGATTGAACGCGTTAAAGTTCGCAAAACTTTGAATATATTGCTCAACAGACAAGAACGAGTTATACGAATTTGAAGAACTTTTTTAGACGGTGATTTTATGTGCCAGGGGTGCGTTTTTCGCCCTGAGGTGAGATGATGGATAGTATGCATGCTGAAAATTTTGCTAAATAAATAAACATGTCTATTTATACAGTTTAAATGGTGTCTGCCGCGGCTTGTTTGATGACCTTGTGTCTTAGTGTTTCGAACTTGATAATACAAGACGTGTTGTACATCAACCTCCGTACTTACAAGCTCATTGTAAAAATCTCTATAGAGGGGTCTCCGTAGGAATGTCTCTTTAAGTAAATTGGAGGTAATATTATGGAATTATTAAAATTATTTTTGGAAAATTAAAAGCTTTCAAGGAATTACTTCCCTTGCAAGGGAGGAGGCCTGCGCCGCGTCATAACACGTTGTAGTGAAAGCTTCAGTTGTTGTGCTACAACCGTCATAAGTACACGTGATTTGACATTATTTACTAACCTGTTTTTTGTACGAAAGTCTCTTTAGTGATTGAGCCATAACTCTGGACTTGAGGAGCCTTGAACGCTCACTTCCGTGGAAAACAAGATTGAGCCCCTTCGTTTATGATGTATTCAGCAAATGGTAAGAGCGGAAAGTGTTGATCCACAATAAGCAATATTTGTCGACGTCACAACTATGCCGCTCTCGAATGTCACCTTTCCATTGGTTAAGAGATCAATTACTTCGAGAGCACTTCTTGATAAACTTAATTTGGCGAAGTAAACAATGTTATGAAAATACAATAAATTCAGAAATCTATACATTTAATATTTGGCCCAAAGGCAATAGAAATTACTAGAACTGATTGCTTCAAAAAACATCCTTTTTATAATAACAATCAAATATTTTGTCTGGATAGTTGTCTTTATGAAAGAAAAACAGTGTTTTTTGTTTGTAGAAGGTATATTATTACTTAATATTGCAGCACAGCAAAAAGGCCAATATAGCCAATGATAATTAATGAAAAAGGACAGCGGAGCCGATTTGTTAAGAGCTTTAAGTCGTATCTTTCTTTTTTTAACTAAGCCTTCAAAATTAAAGTGAAAGGCAATTTTCATTTTTTGTCACTGTGCAATTTAGGTTTAGTTGAGAAACTTCATTCCTTACAGTAAAGCAATCGAATATATATTTCATAGAACTAGTAAATATTTCTTAGGAACCGTGTGTATTTGTTCTTGTAGCCTATTTTAAGGACAATATCAATTTTCAAAGCAAACAAATTTTGACGAGGCAGCAACTCTCGAACAATCTAGAGCTCAGCACGGAATGTGTATTTTGAAAGCAATATCAAGCATCCGTGAGAAAATTCGCATTGAAAAACAGCAGGTCAAATCTCGAGCTCTAAAAATAGAATTTACTCCTAAGAAAGACAATGAAAAAAGATATGAAAGATGTGACGTTTACATATACCCTATCCTCGTTAGTAGCGTTGCGTGACAGATTTATCGTCACCTTTAATTTCCCACAATTCTGCTTGGTTACTTTCGCGAGTGTACTCCCGCGTGTGGCTTTCTTTCGAGAGAACACGCGCGTGCACTGATTTGTACAGGGCAGGAAAACAGTTAATACAAATAAATGTCTGAAATTTGTCTGCATAATTCACCAGCTTAGTGAAGTAAATTGTTTACTAATCCCGTACGAATGTGCTTCCCGAAAGACCTGTACCAGAGGATTTGTTTTCTGAAAAAAGTGCTTTGTCTCTCTTTGTTTGTTCTCTTAACTATTTGCATCATAAAAGAGTCAAAAGTCAAATAAAAGCGAAGTGAAAATTTGCATCGACGCTTCATCTTCGATGATTCTTCATCAATAACGACAATAAATCCTTAGAGAGGAAAAAAACTGGTGGACATGCTTTTCTTTTTCCGACGGATTCTTGGTACAGCACTCTCTGGTTAACTGCTGAAGTTGGCATCGTTTGTTATCGTTAATGTAAATTTTCCGGCCTAAAACAGCGATATGTCCATCCATTTATGTGAATTTGAAATAGCTTACTTTTCCAAGTGTTGCTATGATTAAATTTTGCATTTTGTTGTAAGACATTCATCGAGAGCTGTTCAAAGATATATTTGCGGCGAATCAGCTAAGCCTTGCGCAGGTGAGCGGGTGGGATCCGGTGAAACGAAGGTAACTTGTTCAAAACGATGTTATTTGAAAGCCGCTTCCAAACAATCCTATCGATCCTGCAGAAAAAACAACTTTCAAGATATTTATGCCTGTTTTTTCATTAGACAATTAAGAGAGAGAAACTAAATGAGGAAAAAATGGGTGATGGCAAGTGTACTGGGCCTGTTAATCTTTTACGACCCTTTACAACATAAGAGGCTGTTCAAAAATTCCTTCTAAGAGGAGTATTTTCCAAAGCACATCATTGAACAATATTCCAAGTCTATTGCTAAACCTGACGGTGCTCATTCGACGCGTTTCCATGGAATTATTGAAATCAGGGCAGAACTAGACGCTCATTCTCAAACATTTTCGAATTGTATTCTTACTAGAGTGTGTCATGTTCATGATAACCTGAAATCTATATTTCAAATCAGTGTTGTCCTGGTGAGGGAGAACACTACCAGATACGTGAGCTTTTAAATCTCCGTTACGCCGGGTGGCCAATTTCTTCTATCAACTTACTTGATGCTAAATTATTTTGATGCATTCTTACTCTCCACGTACGAACCAATTGCACCATACGCAGCTCCTCGGTTTCTTGAAAAGCGCACCCCACTCGCGAAATGTATCATTGCGCACCAGAGCCCAGCTGTAAATTAAAGAGCGCTGCATTTGTCTGCTGTGTAATCAGTGACCGATCAATACAAGGAGAGTAGCGAAATATTCCTTCAAGGTACGGTAATCTTACCTCTAAGTCAGGATCCCTGTAGTTATCATTCTCATATTGTGCAGCGTCTGAACTGTAAGTCCTATAGCTTTCATATCTGTTAGCTCTATAATCTTGCGTATTTCCATTCCTTGTATAACTGTCGTAGCTCTGCGTTCGTGTCCTGTTATAAGTTGACCCACTATAAACGCCTCTATCCATCTCGTTATCGAAGTGCTTTAATATACCTGCGTCTTCCTCAGTGTCTAAACTATTCTCCCAGCTTTTAACTCGGTCAGCTATCCTACCCCGCCCAACTGGGTTTACAGGATTCCAGCTATCGATGTACGCCACTCTAGCCCGGCTGACCGCAAATTCCCCCGCGTCCACCTCCCTCAGGCTTTTAGACCTCGAGATTAGTCCAGGCTCATCTCGTTCATTCAGGTTCTTCAGGCTCTGGGATCGACCACGGAATCCGGACGACCTTTCCCAATCCCCACGGTCTTCGCCATCGGAAAAACTTGTCTTTAAGACATCGGGCTGTTGTGCTATATTTTCATTCAAATCGAGGGCCAATGGTTTCTTATTCCGGATTGCTACCAACTTGTACGAAGTCATTCTGTGTCTGTAAAAGAAAAGAAATTCGAATTCATATATATTATTTGCAGACACTGACGGACGGTGTGGCTGGAGATCTTAACCACCGTTTCTTTCTGTCAGACAAACGTATTTAGGAAACCGACTGCATCTCTTCAAGAGAGGAGTGACGGTACCAGTGGGTAATGTTTTCTTCTCGATATGTGTAGTATATGTAGTAAGCCAGCAAACATGATGTTTTCAAATGGGCAGGCTTCGGTCTCAGGAAGTCGTAGTAGCGCGCCTTGAACCACGTGAGAATCAAGCTTCCCCAAACTACTGTGGGCAGCGAAACTGAAGCACTCAACTTTGGTATCAACTGAAAACCGCGGTGACCAATTGTTGATGTACCAAATTAAATGCTACGTATTACTGATTTGTCATCCTAAATTAATAAACAGTTTAGACCTGCGGAATATCCGGGCTTAAAAGCAATGCAATTAGGACAATTGCCATCACTCAGTAGCTGTTTCTAAGGTGCCTTAGCCGTTTTTGACAATTTCACTGCATTGGCGTAGTTTTTGCGTGTGTTAATCTTTTTCAAAGCTGAGTTACGTCAACGCCACAGGAGTAAATTTTGTCGCTGGAAAAATGAAACGTTTTCTCTACAGTCATCGCTAAAATAAGAATTGTGGTAAATATGTTGCGGAAAAAACCTTTTCAACGCTAGCTGGCAAATGAAAATACAGTTTTCACTACGAATTTTGAAGACAGAATTGATTGTTTCTGGCAAACTGACTACAATTTAAATGAAACCTGTTTTTACGTTTCTTAGACTATGAATAAATTTCATTTACAATTCCTGAAGGTAACTTCACGGTACTGTAAAGCCGATTATCGTCATTTTTGGGAATTGAATAAATCATCAGTTGTGCTCTATTCAGATCGATTTGGACCTCACTTCTTAGTACCTGTCATTAACAGCAATTAGAACTGATGGAACATCAAGCCCGCCTTTGTCGTCTAGTTTATGACTTTCTGTATGGTTCCAACAACTGAAAATTGTCCAGTTTTGTGAAAAGCCGAAAAGATGTACTCGTTATCACTGTACTTCCGAAACGACACTGTCCAATTTGTTCAAAAAAGACCTTATACGAATGACTGAAATATGAAATATTTCGTTTAAATATAAATGCATTATAAAAATTTAAATATGTCTTACACAATTATTCCTAACCCTCTAATGTCCATATAATTTAACCGTATTTAAAATTAAGATGTTATATTCGTTGGCCTTTTTTTGCACTGCGATTCTCGCAAGTCATGATTTTTACTGGAATTGGAGACTTTACGTTTCCAATTTGGGATAGCTTGATAAAAAAGGAGTTTTGATCCGGACTGCTCACTGGTTGCAGTTGCAAGCTTCACGCAGTAATTGAAATATTCAAATTAGGTTTTCTTTCCCTTTGCAACAGAAAATTATTGTTTGTGACACTGTATCTGAAATAAATTAATTTTGTCAATATTTGAGGTAAATTTGGCGAGCTAAGGAGAAAATAACGATCAAATTACGTCCTCGCCGGAACCGGGGTCGGAATATGTTTAAGCCTACAATGACAACTCGGTGGTCGGAGTACTATGGCAAAATTCATCATGGCCGAACTCGTTCGCTGATTGAAAAAATATCTTTATTTTTACAAGGAGATAATGCCTAAGTATGAAATAAAAGCTATGATGAGAACACGAAGAAAAATGGCTACTTACGTTTGGAAGTCAAGTTATTGTGCATGCAGACATATTACATTTCCTTGCCGACGCCCAAATATATGACAGACGTGCGAAGCTTGCAAGCTAAAAGGAAAACGGGACACCTGCATCAACGTTGAGCTAAAAATATTAATAGAAGCCCGGGTGGAGACCTATTTTGGTGAATGACAGTCTTTTAAACGGTTAGACGCTAAACCCGTCCAAATCAAGTAGTTCATGACATTTTAACACGATAAAAGTCGGCAAAGTTCTATTATTTACATGCCTGGATAATCACAAACGACAAGCGTCCCTTCTAAACAATTGGCTTGATTACCATTGGCTAGTATTAGTAACCACCCGTTCGGCTGGCAGACCATGTTTTCTTTAGGAAGAAGCGTTCGTCATAAGAATTGGAAAAACTCCTTTGAAAATTTTTCAAAAAAAAATTCAATTAACTTCTCTTTAATTAGATTCGTTTTGTTATATTTTAGTGACCTTAACAACGAGGAAGGTTGCGAGATTGTCATTGGTCAAAAAGATAGTTAGCGGTGTTACGATATCCAGTTCAATTATTCCATCTCGTCCAGTAAGTAAAATCTGTGCCAACTATTCAAGAAGAAAACTGACATGAACGGCGTTGAACTTCAAGAGAAAATGGAAGTTTCATTGCATGTGCCCCGGCTCTCCACAAAATTTTACGGTGGCCTTGCAAGGGTCGGCGGGAAAGAAATGTTAACGCACGTGCCGAAGGTTCTGGTAGCCTGAGGATAGTTTCTGCTCATTAACTTTTGATGATCTGTAACTATGTCGTTGCCGTCGCTGTCCGGCATCGTTGGTCAGGTTGCCTATAGTTCAAGGCCTGCAGGAAAAGCGCCAGAATGTGACTAAACACGGCCCAAGCTGCGCGCGCGATGCGCGCCATTACGTTTGGTATTCACACCCACACCTGGCGCACCAGGTATTGATTTATCATCTGTTGCCTGATCGTCAGGAATGTGGTCAAGCCTATGTCACACTAGGACTAGTTTCCACTTTTGAGAGTGCATCGTGGGTAATCAGGGCAAAATGGCGAGAACTGAATTCAAAGGTTTGTATGGGAAATCAAAGCAAAATAAATTGTTCATGACTGTACTTCTATGGACTTTCGCGTTCTTACACCGAAAATATAAGTTCAAGTTCACAAGTGAGATGATTTAGGCTCGGTATTTATTCTTTTGACTTCCTAAATATATACATTCTCTTTAATTTTGTGCCAAACTACAGGAAATGTATGGTGGAAACTCTTTAATAGAATAATTTGTACAATAGCTCTTCTCTTCAGCTCTATTGAGCCGTACCTTTAAGCGCATATGTTCTGTTTTGTAAGATAAAAGCGTCCAAAATTGCACGTCATGAATACTTTTAATCTTTTCTAACTTCCTTACAAACCTTTGAATTTCCCACCATGTTACCCTGATTACCCATGATGCACTTAACAGCGCGAACTGATCTATTTTTCTTGCAACTTTTATCGCAATTTTGATGCGACTCGAGTTGCATGAAAAATTGCCTAGTGTAACGTACCCTTCCACAAACATTTATCGCGATTTTTCGTCGCCGTAATCATTGCAAAAAGTGGAAGTCACATCTACTTTCCGCACGCTTCTCGTAACGTTGCAAGTAATTTTTCCCACTTTATGCAGTGTACCTTGTGTCGCAACGTCACGCGGTTTTGTGGAAAATAACCAATGAAAATGCCCCCTTGACCTCATCTGATCATCAAGCGACTTGTCTCGCGACGGTAATTTTTTGTCGCAACAAAATTGCGAGATAACTAGCGAGAGAAATTGTCCAGTGTAACACCGCTTTAATACTGTCCTGAACTTCTGGTTGGCTTCGGTCATTAGTTTCTAAGAACTTTAAAAACTAATGGGTATCATTGAAAACTAGAATAATCATTTGTTTTGTCATAATCGTACAGCGCACTGAATGCTTCGGCAGTCTTAAGTCTTAACCATTACCACCCTAAAATGGCTTATTTTCTCTATCAGTATAATCCTATCGTATTAACTCGTTAACTCAGCTTGCACTAAAAAAATCTCTTTTAAGTACTGTACAAAACACCGACTGCAACCGGCAAGTTTTGTCACAGAATTGAATTATCTCTGGTTATCAAATTAGCGAAAGTTAACGTTTTCCAAAAACATTTCTGAGGAATAATAAGATAAAAAAAATGGAGCAATTGTCATTTCACTGATTCATTCAAATTTTAAATTCATTTAAATTTTAAATTCATTGTTTGTGTTAAGCGATTAATAATCACACCCGTTCACCAATGAAATGTTTGCATTTGAGCCTCTTGAGTGATTCTCAAAGACCTAATAGCGCTGACCATTCTGGTCATTCTACGCGCAATGACACGCAGATTTCTACATATTTGCAGTGAAACATCTGGCTTTGGTATCACGGCTTTTAACACCTGCATTTAAGTAACGTTGCTCGCAAAATGGCGAGCTTCGTTCGCCCAGACAAACTACCTCGGCAGAAACAGTCTCGCTTGTCAAAATGGGAGAAAGCTGACGTTAGGATCGAACGCCGCACACGTTTGAGTAAATACGAACTTTTACGAGAAGATATCGCAGACAAATTGCGTTGTCCGTTGTGTTTTTGTCTCCCCTGTGTTATAATAGCCTTCATCTTATTAATATTGATCGGGATATATGTGATAAAGCCGCACATTCAAGGTGAGTGTAACACTACATTGCTTGATTTTTGTCGTACGTACGCGTGTGCTCGTTGGCAGGTCTGTAAACAAAGTCACAAATTGCAATGAACAGTCAGTCAAACGACGTGTAAGTTAAATAAACTTAGATCTCGTGCATGTTCAGGCTGTAGTTAACAGCGCAGTAGATTCAAACAACGCGAAATTCTTTTTTCGTACACTCAAGACTGCAGACATCTGTTCGTCATCATCGAGTACGTGGGGTTACAAAAACACAGACAGTTCTCAATGATTAACTCATCCTTAAAATGATCTATAATCATCACTGTGATGCAGGTATTTTTCTTTAACTCTCCCGTATTCACAGCTAATCGTATGGCTCTCCTAATTTTCACCGCCACTTGAAAATCCGTTGGGAAACCGCCAAACTTCATCCACGAGAATGGGTTCACCATTAAAAATTGTTTTTGCTTTGTGATGAAGCTGATAAGCGGAACCTGTAGGTCGCCAAGAAATCGTACTTTTTCATCGGAAACTGAATTAACCCATCATTGCGAAACAATATCTGAAAACAATGGACTTTCGTTTAGCGAAATGAGTGCTTTAGAGTCAAAAGAAGACTCTTAAGGCTAGAATGGATTTTCTTTCACAATGTTCAATTTGGTCGCGTCTCAGTTTGACCCGCTGCCCGGTATCCATTAACCTTTGAGAATGCAAACAAAATTTTATGCCCTCAACCAATGGCAGAAGGGTCAAGACAACATTGTAACTTGATCCCTTTTCTAATGGTTATGTTGTTTTGTTTTAAATATCAAGATTAGGATGTCATATATATAAACAAGACTGTGTACAAAAGTCCATGCACTGCGACGGTGGTTCAACGGATCTGCTTTGCTCTCACAGTCTTAGCAGTCTTAGAAAATTCCAACGAAACAATCATTGAACTAAGGGACAGGAGAGGCGAAATCCAGGTCATTTGATGGCTCAGTATCTCAGTTGATTGATTTACTGTTAACAGGGAGAGAATTGGTGTCCACTCAATGTCGTGTGAATCGCACTGAGAAGTCAAAAGAAGGATCTTGTAGCTTCAGAACAGACAAGTTCACCCCTTGTCTGAAGATAATCGTAAGTACTTTTGGTATCTTGGCAAACACATCATAGTTTCTCCAAGGTTACTTTTGAACTCTACATTATATCGATCACGTTATATCGATCGTTCAGTGTGGAAATATTGCCTGAAGTGGCTTCTCAAGTTGGTCAAGTTGACCGAAAAATTCAAAAAAGCTATGATAATTTCACTTAACAGGTTCGGTACAGTTTGAACCAAGAAGCGGAGGCAGAGGCTGTCCTCATGGAAAACGAACAAGCTTTAGCTCACTGTGAAAAGGTCAGTATGTATAAGTTTTTTATCAGGCCCGGCCAGGGGTTTTGGGTATTCGGTATCCCGGGCCGTTTTTATTCAGGTATATGGTATTTTCTGGTCAAAATTCGGGTATAGAGTATTTAATTTTTCCTGAATTTTAGGTATATATATTATTTTTAGGTATATTGGTATCTAGGGGGGAAAATAGCGGGTATATTGGTGTCCCACTACCCCCCACCCCCGCCGTCCGGGACTGCTTTATTCTCACAAATGTGCACGTGCATGTTACGGGCTCCTATCTTTTTGTCTAGAATTTTCTATTTTTTTTGCCCTTTTTTTCCCTATCATTTTGTTTTTGTCTTCTGTCTTTTTTTATCATTGTTATTCTATCTTTTTGTCTAAAAGACAAAAGATAGTTGAGCTGAAGGGGGAGGAAGGCATTTTCCTCGCCTTTCACAACCTCTTTCTGCCCGGTCCTAAGTGGACACCCTAACTAAGCACCTGTTCTATTGCAAACTATTTCGACTAACTTGGGGTAGACTAGGGCCTTAAACGTTGACTGCCACAAGCCGTGCGGGTTTTGGCATCTGAATCCAGTTATAAAATTCTTTAACCATCCATTCCATAAACGTTTTTTTCATTTTGATTTCCTAAAGTGTTCATACACCTTTGGAAACAGCGACTTGTTCGGCAGGTACAGCAAGTGTTCTTGGAATTCCGATTTGTCCGCTGAAGACTGCGAACGAACCTATATGACTTTGTATGGAACGGTAAGAAATTTGCCAAGGCTTAGTCTGTGCTTGGTTAACAATTCCGTCGTGTGTGCAGTCGGGGCGGGGTACGAAAGGTTACTCCAGCAACCAGGCAACCCGCTGGGCGGAAGCGCGGGAAACACTGCGGCCACCCGGAACCGATTTATTTTATTCAACTCGCGAGCATTGCAAACAGTGCCAATGCAGAAATATGCAGGCTAACCGGAAGTGAAGCCGGGCACTTATAGAGTAACAAATATTCTGAATTGTAGAAGACAATCTGTACGTCCAGGGGGAAAATAAACTCCAATATCTGTACTATCCTTCAATCGAGTTGTCGCTATACGTTTTGTTTATGTGCTTTCTTTTCTTCAGCCCAACAAAACTATTTTGTGTTACTTTGATCCGGACAACTTGGAAAACGTCGCTCGAATACTCAAGGTAACCTGCACGGTTTACTCCGTTATATATGCTTTAAAGAAGGAGGCATCCCAGGGGGTCCTAGTCCCTTGTACCCGAAATTAATTCCGAACTTGTTCCCATGCAGCTTTCTGATCCCTAAAATGGTTTTTGTTCCCTTGTTCCTCGAGATACCCCAGTTCAAATTGGCCGCGTTCCCTTGTTCCCCAAAACTCCCAGGAAACCCTCAAAGAAAGTGATAACCAACCTCGTTCCCAGGGTCTTTCATCTCCCCACGTTCCCTTTGGGGCGGGGAGATGAAAGACCCTGGGAACGAGGTTGTTTCTTGTTCAAACAGGTGTCAGGTGGTGAGGCAGCGGCCTTGATGGTCATTCCACTCTTGCTTCTACTCCTGTGGCTTTTTGCTTTCTTGTTCTTGATATATGACAGACATCTGCGAAGGTAACTATTTCTTCCTTAATCAGCGAAGAATGTTTCTCGGGAAAATATGAAACCCTCTAACCAGTATAAAGCGAGCGAAAACAGTCACGTGTCCGGTGCCAAGCGCGGCGAAAAAGTATCTTTGTGGTTACGGTTATCTACATTTGATTCATGGACTCTCTCTTCTTTTCCATCAGATTTGCAGAGGAACAAATCATACAGGAGAAAGCAAAGGATAAACCGGCAAAATCAGTTTCCATGAGGAACGGAGGTTCACTTCCACTGGGCAGACCGAATGGGGGCTTCGATCTCGACACTACAACTGCAACGAGTGCAGAGTCCACGACACTAAGCACAGTGACTACCCCGAGCACGCGTAGGAGGAAAAAGAAGATGCCTTGCGCCAGACAGCACTATCAGTTTAATTACCTGGACGAAGGGATTTTACTCGAAGATAAACCACTGTCCAGTACGCTCGATAATGCGAAAAGCTATAGTTACGTCACAGTGGACACTTCACCTGTGTGTACATGCCATCACAATGGGTATTTACAGGCGGGTTTTGATCTCTTACCATACAGCAGGGACTATTTCACGCCAGTGTCAACCAAACCAAGGAGAAGTTCGCAAAACCCAAGCAAACAGAGGCCTGTGTTTTTGCCCGAATCGCTCGTGTGATCTGTTATATACTTATATATACTTACAAGCTCCCTTAATTCAAGTCAGAGAATATTTGCGTGACACAACGACTGCGTGACAGTTCGATTCAGTACTGTTCTAGTAGTTAGCATGCGAAACTGCCATATAGAATATTATATCAAAAATCGGCTGCGTTTCTGCGATATCTGAAGGGAAAAGCCTGCTCACTCTGCCTGCGATTGGCCTCGGAGCAAATCTGAAATACCCGAAAATTGCAAGTAAGACCGAGAGGAGGGGACGGGGTGTGGAAAACAGTTGGTGTCAGGGCCGTCGGTGGACACTTCCAAGTTCAGTTCGGAAGGAAGTGGAATTATTGATTAAGTTGAGAAATAAACTAGAAGTTTGAAAGAGAAAGCGAGGTCGGTCGGGAGTAGGGAAAGCAGATGTTGGTGTAACTTCAATCACTTCCAATTTGAAGATGACCAATTGGAGTTCTACAAATTAACCGTTTTTATCTTTCGAATACCTTACGTTCGTTCGTCAAATAATCAATTTTAGCGAGTACGCATGCGGAAACTTCCTGTAATACAATACGTGCCAAAACGTTATGCAAACCATATGGAAGACATCATGACAACACGTATACATAGCCTCCCTTAATCTAAAGGGGAACGGAACTAAGCTGCGGGTACGAAAGGATCTGTCACATATGGTGTAAGGGCCGACATTTCTTTCCCTCATTGCTATCGGGAACAACTATCCGAAAGTTCCAAGGGGCCTAAGCCAGGACTGGTATAAGCTATCCGTGCGCCCAAACCTCTAGGGTTATTGTCAGGGACAACGCTTAGGCTTAAATGTCCAGGTTCTGTTTTTCCCTTTTTTCTGAGTATTCGCTTTGCGCATGCGCAAATGCCCCGGTACTCCAATACTTCCCACGCGGGAGAATTTCTTGGGAGACTGCGGCTACATTTCTTTTATAGGATCCCTTTCGGTATCTCGATTAAGCTGGGATTTCCATCATAACGTAAATTTCACTCAATTTGAATGGCGTTACACGCCTACATAAAAGTAACAATGTACGGGTTACCTGCGTAAATTGGTAAAATTAAGTGCGGTATCCGTCAAGGTTCGCCACGCGCTCTGGATAAGTAAACCAAGACCAGAAGAAAATCGCACTATGTTATAAATAGATTGCATTCACAACAATCACGGGAATTTGTCAATTAAATCATCTAAGGGTTGCAAGACACTTCAATTCGGGAATAATTTTTTTAGGCAAATATTAACATTGCGTGAGGCGGTTAAGTGCGTTCTTTCCAACTCTTCGCGTGCGATGCACGACGGAATCCCTAACTTATAAGCCTACGTGCAAGCTCCACCGTTCTCACAAATGACACAAAGCTTGCTAGAGTCCATCCGAGCCAGCAGTTGTTTTAATTTGAAATGGATAACAAATCGATAATCCAATGTGGTCATAAATAGAACTCCATGACTCATATTTACAACGACTGAATGACAAGGCTGCTACCATTTAATTACAAGTAATCCGCGGAAACATCGCGATTCATGTTATTTGCGCCACCCATGCTAACCAACCCGAATAAATAGGCCTTACCGAAAAATACCACAATATTCTGCCACAAGCAACGCAATCCTTGCACTCCTGAATGTGCATAACATTTCCAACATGACTTAACTTACGAAGCATATACTTTCTGCAAAAGGAGCCAAGGCCGAGTTCAAAAGAAGTGTAAATGTTATCCTCAGCAGTGATGTAGCAGCTCTCGTAGGCTTCTAATTCTACTAGACGTTTAGTATGGCAGCTGCTATTGTTTTTTATAGGGTTACATGCATTGTTTCTGTTGTCTGTTTTATTATTGTCTGGAAGGGTAGGAAGCCAATGGTTATGAGACCCTGTGCGAGCTTCTACTTGCCTCGTTAGCATCATTTAACCTCGTTCCCAGGCTCCATTCTCAGGAAGGAAGAGCTATCCTGGGAAGAAGCACGCTCGTGCACAGACCTAAAATTCCCTGGAGGCCTTACCTGTTTGTAAGCGTGGGATATTGTGGAATTTTTCGCAAGGCCAAGGCCTAAAA
Source organism: Astreopora myriophthalma (assembly GCA_014634185.1). Taxonomy (NCBI): domain Eukaryota; kingdom Metazoa; phylum Cnidaria; class Anthozoa; order Scleractinia; family Acroporidae; genus Astreopora; species Astreopora myriophthalma. The sequence goes on from BLFK01000881.1 coordinate 70,303, forward strand.
AAGTTCAGTTTTCAAATATACCCGGGTTAGTATGGAAGTGGCCTAACAGAAAAACAACCACCGATGGGCAGAAAACATCTGATGTGGTCAACATTAGATAACAGGGTAAAAGATTTCTGCGCCTGCAATGACGACAATCCTCACTAAACCCTTAGCCCTAACCTTGACCGCTGGTCACTGAATCTACCTCACCCTGTGTTATTTAATGTTGACCATCTGATGCAATGAATACAAACTAAATGAAGTAATTGAAAAGAGGACCTCCCAACCATACATCTAAACATACAAAAAACCATATAGTTATAGGCATTTTTCATATATTCGTTTTTGCAATACAAGTTCAATTCAAAGTAATATAATAAATTTGTATATTTGACTTGTAAAAATGGAATCGTGAATGCGCCGAGATCGCTAGTGCAAAGATGAACACAAGAAACCATGTGTGAGAGTTGTGTACGTGACAAGAGATCAACAAACTTACAGCCGTTGGTTAACACTAGCGACCGTCAGATTGGAGTACGAGTACGACGACTACGAGTATGAGTTTTCCGTTCTGAGCACGCGCACTTAAAAAAAATCGACCTGAAAACCGAATGCGCGTGCTCAGAACGGAAAACTCGAACTCGTAGTCCATTCTCGCCCCCAGTGCTTACGCTTCTAACAATCTGAATGAATCTTCTCTCCCCGCCGGTCATGCGCAGAAGAGCTCTGGAGTCGAGAATGACTCGTAGTCGCACTTGTACTCCAATCTGACTATCGCGCGGTGTTCATATTCTCGCATTCCGATTCTCCCTCCAAACTCCACGACAGAAAGGAAAATTAGAGGCATTGAATGATTTCTCCAACAACCACTGATCTCACCTCCTTAACTTAACCCTTTTATCCACTTTCCCTCGACAACGCATATTAATTAATTTCGTTCTAACCTTCGTCCACGACGAAAACAAATACTTTACTTTTTGTTACCCAAGCCAAACGAGTATAGGGCAAACTTTACGGTAAGTGTAAGGAAAAATGAGCGCATGGTAAAATAGAAGCCTCAGCTACTAACAGCAGACATTTAACTACGCACACACGAGACAACTAACATGCAAACGGTGCCATTCCTCTGCGGTGTAAAACCTTTCCTTCACGACGCAGTTGATATAAAGACGACTTGGACAGGTAATCTAACGTGATAAGAAAGTGTGCTACAAATTCTTCTGTGAACAGAAAGCGTCTTGAAGAGATTCGACAATGACCTGTGAATACAGCTGCATGCTTCTACGCAAGGTCGTGTAAGATGACAAATAAAGGGGGAATAGACAACGCAGCTGAAATCTTGCGCGGTTTGTTACAAAGACAAGAGGCGGCCTCATTCACAAGCTATTAAAAAATATTTCCTCTCGAACAAAATGTAAATTATCAAACATTGTTTTCCTTGGGATGTTCCCAATTTCCCGTAAACATGGGGGGGGGGATACTTGAATGCAAAGTGACGCTAACTAGATCACAGTACATTTGTTAACTCCAGAAAGGAAGGGTACGTCCGCCCGGCTGTACTTCAACGATATCGAAAATCAACGCTGCAATGAAGGCGACCAGCCCCATAAATCCAGCGAGGATGTACATCCACTGAAAACACAGCCGAACAAGAACGTTAACATCAATGATAATGGTGGAACAGAGAGGAAGAAGCTGCATCATTCATATAGAAACTTACCAGCTGAGAATTGGTTTCATTAAGTTGTCGTATTTGCTCCTGTGCTTCTTCTTGAGTTTTCTTCATTTTCCCTTCGGTTGCACGAAGTCTTTCTTCGAGAGCGTTGGCCTAAAATATAAGAAACCACTGTTAGCCGGGACAAAAGTATCATTTAGTCCCTGGGGCATTTTTACCCCTTTCCAATACGACTGTTTGTAATGTCACGTCACGAGAAGGATGGGGTAACTCAGTGGCGAGCAATGAAGCACAATGAAGCAAAAGAAGAGGGTAGCTCCCTAACAAGATATGCTGGTAGGTTATCTTTACGGCTCATTTAGAGCGATAAGATCTCAGGTTAAGCTTGGTTCGTCTTACCTGATCCTCTGTAAGTTTTTTCTCGGTTATTTCCCTTTCGATCTTCCCTTGCATTGCTGTCTGCGATAGAAAAATACCAACGATTTAACTACACAGCGGAAGACGAATTTCAAGCTGCAAATAAAGGATCTGCAAACCTGCTGCCGCGCGATTTTTTCACTTAAAAATCTGCTCTGGTTTTCAATCTCCCGGTACGTGGCTTGGAGGCGAGTCTGGTCCGATGTTAAGCGGTTGTTTTCCCTGCGATACCTGAAGTAAAGGAACAAATAAGAAAAACAAAACAGAAAATGACTGGAGGTCTTCAATCAAGAAGGGAGGGAAGATAGACCAGCGAAATGACCAGGCAAGAACTATACGGTAAAATAACAACGCCACCTGTTGCATCTGAGCAAACTAGTTTATTGTACTATACACAAAGAACTTACTACAAGAAGAACAAAGAACAACCCGAATTCAAAACTTTACAACTATTTATACTTGAACGAAATGATATATACCGAATTTACATAACTAATTGGGGTACATGACAGGAGGTTGCACGCCGCAATTTACACCTATAAAGAAATACAGATACCACGCAGCTGTTTACAACCTCTAGTTTCACTGGATCCGTTTAGGACGCAGCTCTATTGTTTTTAGGGTTAGGGTTCATTGTTTCTGTTGTTTCTTTAAATGCTTCTATCGTTTTCTGAGCCAATCGCGTGGGCTGTTGCAATAGCTGCGTACTGCCCCAAGAAATACACACCACAACCACCCAGGTAAGTTATTTCTCCGGCCTTCTTAGACGGACTGTCAAGTAACCATAATATCATTCCAAGGTAGCAGGGTATAAATGGCCGGCGATGTTCAAGCACTTATCTTACTACAGTAACTGTTCATCAACTTCCTGGGCGCCGAGTTGTTCGAAGCAGGATTAGCGTTAACCCTGGATTAAGGTCGACTGAAACCTATGGGTGGTCATGGCATTTATCGCGGTTTAGTATTAATTAACCACGCATGCTTCAAACGACACGCGCCTGCAAGTAGGATGCCTGAAATGGGTGTGAACCCACAGTTGCTGTCGGTTCCATTAAATCTTACACCAACTGTAGGCCTTTTTTTGTTTTGTTTTTTGTTTGTTTGTTTGTTTGTTTTTTTTTGGGGGGGGGGAGCGGGGGAGAAGCCACCTATGAGTGAGTAAACTAATTGACAGAGCATACAACACCCATACATGCACTTACTTTTTGAGTTCACTTTCCAGAACCTGTATTCTTTGTTTTAGAACCTTATTATCTTCTGTAACTGCGCTTAGTTCCACTACAAGAAAACAACAAGGAAAATACTATCAATCACACACCCCGAGAGTGTCTTCTTCACAGAACTGATCTCCGACAAATACCTTTATTCTTGCCAGCGTCCTTTGCACTCTTAGCCGCTTGTTTCTGCATCTCGCGTGCATTATTTATTGCAGTTTCAGTAGCATGATGCTCGCATTTTCTCTCCAACGAGAGTAGGTCTTTTTCCCGAACCAACTCATTCAATTCTCCTGAGAAACGACATTTAAAAGAAAAAGAATTAGATATATATCTTATTAACCAAGCGCGAGGGCCGTACTGGGAGAATATCGGCCCGAGGTCTTGACAGTACGGACCGAGCGCAGCGAGGTCCGTTCAAAAAAGACCGAGGGCCGATATTCTCCCAGTACGGTCCCGAGCAAGCTTGGTTAATAAGAGATTTATTATACGACTGAAGAAAGCTTTGAAGGTTTTTCACAAATTCCATGTAACATTATGCGGAAAATGTACAGGATAAAAAGGACCCGATTCTGAGGGCTTAGCATGTGTACATTTTACGGCAGATGAAATATGCTTTCAGTTTTGTCTTTAAGAACAAACAAAATAACGTAACGCGTAAGTTCATTCTGGAGTTTTACGACGAAATTTTCGAAAGATTTCGTCCTCGTCCGCCATCTTAATTTCAAGTTCAAAGGCACACAAGTGCGGGATCATTCGGGACAATGCCCGGTCCAATACTTAGAGAATATTGGACCGGCAATAGAGCATTTTGATTGGTTGATTTTAGTTATTGGCCGTCTGACTGCCTGAGTCGTGTAATAAATCCTGATATTGCACTGTTTTCAAACGCCAATTGCGCGCTCCTTTGGAAAGAAACCCAAGAAAGGAAGTTGAAGACGTTCCCTCCCCCAGCCCACCGCACTGAACTAATAAGTGATACAACATTGATTGGGGGGGGGGGGGTGGTAGATCGTTGTTTATTGTCGTGTTCCGAGCATTCCTCTAATTTTACCTCACTCCTTGCGTTCTACGAAACGACTGCAAAAATTCACTACTTCTAGACTTAACGTGAATCTAGCTTAGACGTGCAAACCGCGGAACCAATACACAACTCGACACCAGCGCTTTCAGATAAACTCACTCTTTAACTGAGCTACATATTCCTCTTTTTTCCGTGTCAGCTCTTGTTCCTCTAGTAATCTGTCTGTTAAATTGAACAACAGAAGAAAGTTGAAAAACAATATGCAGCGCCAAAACTCTACAAGCACAGAATGATACTAACAAGATGCTATAACGAGTGAAGAGGTTGAAAAAAAAAGAACAACAACAACACAAAACAAACCAATCATGAAGGAAAGAAAGACATTCACCATGAATTATGCGACATTGAAAAGGGACAGCTCGGTTGTTAGAGAAAGTGAGGAAAATATAACAAGAACGGTGACACGAGTGGGAAAATCCTAATGGCGCGTTAAAGGGGCAGTGTCACGGTAGTTTTGCTGTGTTTACTAAGGTCTTAACCGGGTGAAAATTGAAACTTGGTACTTAAGCTGACAAGTAACAGCATTCCTGACAAACAAAGAAGAAAATATGAAATGAATTTTACTGGAAAAACTATCCGCATGAAATTTTTGGCGATTTTTGGTTAACAGGGTGTCAAATTTGAAAACGTTGGCCAACTTTTTTAAGTTTCAATCCATTTCCATCCTCGCCATCCTTAGATGCAGATGAGAAAAAATGGTTTTAGTGCACTGATATGGTTCTTGTTACGGAACCTTTAGCATTATTTTTTTGTTTCCATTGACGCGCAAGCGTTTTCTGGCCATTTACAGTACGGCTCAAATAGCGTGACACTGCCCCTTAAAATTGTACCTCTCAGATCTAATATTTGTTGTTTGAAGTCTTTGGTACAGGACTGAGCATTTTTCACCTCCTCTGAAATTGGATCAACAGAAAAGTTTACTTTAAGAGACAAAAGAAACAAAATAAAATAAGGTAACGTTTAAACGTTGATACCCAAGAACTCTGCATTAAATAACTTGACCATTCAAAACAAATACAAGTATTTTATGATTATTTAAAAACTAACCAGAGCACTCACTACAAAACTCTGTGAAGATTTGGGTAAAAAAGATTCACTGAACAAATGTTATGTTGCTTACTACAAAAATAATTTCTCTAACACTTTACCGGGATTCACACATTATCCAAGTTCTGTTGATCTGTCAGAAGCAGAACCTTTAGAAACTGAGGGTACTACGGACTCGAGATATCTGTTTAAGAGTACATTACCTTGTAACTCGACAACAAGCTCGTTGTTTTCTTTGAGTTCTTGCTGGGTATCGTTTAATTGTCCTGTGACAAGGGAAGGAAACATCGTTAAGCTTATTGCTAGCCACTCGTATAAAGCAACGCCGAGGGGAACGATGATGGCTATGCGAACGGCACTTCAAACTGGTCTACATGTCGATTTACTCTTTACTGTAATCCCTTCACGATTATTCCAACTCTTTCACGATTTTGTCGAGCAAAAATAACTTATAACTTTTGCTTGAGTGAGAAGATCTTGAAAGAGATGGAATAATCAAAATCTAGATCATGTTTGAAATGCCGTTCGCGTAACCATAAGAACCTAACAATATATTTAACACTGAGGGTCAGATAAAGTATTAACTGGGGAAAAATCCTTACTGAGAATCGACTGTGCAAACATCTTAAGCAACATCTTAACAAAGATGAACTAGCATTTTATGCCAAACAAGAATAAATGGCCGATATTGCACAAAATAAAGTGGATAACAATAAACACTGTCACGGTGACGTTTTCGATGATGCAAGAAGTAGCAAGAGTGAACTCTTGTTACGAATCCTATTTAAAAACACTTCCTTACTGGGGCAGCCAGGCAGAAATTATACACTCAGTGATCTTGCGACACTGACATTAAAAGCGAAGAAAAAAATTGTTCTGTGAAGAATGCAAACACGAGTCTGTTTTGGTCACGATGCATAGTTCATAAAATTATCTCGCTGGTCTGGAAAATTTAATACAGAAGAACATTTTACGTGCCCTGTTTGATAACCAGTCTTCTTGAATTAAATCCGCTTGGAGTGAAAAATAAGGAAAACAAAAAACAACCGCAAGGTTCGCATCTATACAGCATTAAACTAGGACCATAAAGTGTAAAACCGTTCTCTAATCACAGAACTTGCAAATCATACTTATCAGATATATTGAATGTTATGGACTGCTTTAAAACTCTACAAGAAAATTACGAAAATAAAGCAGCTGAAATAGTCACGAACTGAAGTAAATTCCGGTCAACCGGAATAAATATTCACTAGAGTGTATTCGTTTTCTTAGTCTCTTTATGAAGAACCTCAGTGCGGTTCCCTGGCGTTTTGCGTGAGCAACTGAATCAAAAGGCTACATTTCCGGGTCAGTACGTAACTATTACAACGGCCCTCGGGACGGGACAATGGACTCAAATAAGCATACATTAAAGCTGCGTCTTACACCAATCCACTGAAATTTGAGATTTCCAACTTTGCACCGTTGACAGTTCCTGGCGAGAGGGGGTATTGCGACGAAACCACGCATGACTTAAAACATCAATCAATGGCGAGGCGACATTACCTTGAACGTGTTTGGACTCCTCGTGTTCACTGTCGATTATTCTGCCAATTTCAATGAATTCACCTGCGAATTATACGATCCATCAAATTATGATTACTACAGAATAAAATGGCGTACTTTAAACTGTAAAAGTAATTTAATCTGTAGAAGTCACTACTATGACTGAATTATGGGATGACCGCCACCCTATGCACAGATATAATGTGTATCCCATAAGGGAGCGTTGTATACATGTAGTATCGATAAATAGATTGGATTTGGAAATGCTAACATTCAATGAACAGATAACATTCAGGGGGTAAAAAAGCAAACTTCCAGCTGACCAGCGTTTCAGAGGGAAAGGAGAACAAATTTCTCTGCTGGACAAAAAGCTGACACACAAAACACCGGCTTTTAAATGTCTTTACCATGGCCAATTTACCAATTAAACGCAACTGAAACCAAATTGCAGCGCTTAACTCCCCAGCCATGCATTTTCAACACCTCAAGGTTTCTTTCGAGACCCATCCCTTTCATTTCTGCTCGTACATTCCGTTTGTTTTCAAAGTTTTCTCCCACACAGTATGGCGCTATTAAAAACTAATGCCCAAACAATTTCTTCAGTTAAAATAATGGTACAATTTTTATAACCTTTGATGTCTTGAACATTATGCAAACTGTCCTGTAGCAACTGTCTTGCGTTTCGACTTTGATCTACAATAGAAAATAATTGATATACACAGAGTATAACCGCAACAAAAGCTGAGACAAAACCATTCCGCGTAAAAAAAAAACAAAAGCTCGCAGACCTTATTGAGATCAACTTCCTTAATTGTGTTCTGACTGTTTAATTAAAAATGAGCTGTGAAAATTTTCAAGATAGAAGATCTTTAAATGATCTTTTTAAATGTCATGTATTGTCAGTGGTATACAGCAGAAATGCCTTGACTTAAGCTTTTCTGTTTCTGAATGTAACGGACGGACTTACGGACAGGGCTCTCTTTACGTTGACGTTTTTCACTGCTGTTGCTGTTAGCAACTATTTCCTCATCATCCTCATCATCATCTGCCATAACAGATTATATTAAAGTTAAAATGTAATAGTGATTTCCCGTACGTAATTTTTATTGAAAAATATCAGCATTGTAACAGTCATTATTACAGTACAAGCTTAGTAAAAAAAAACAAGCTGAGGCACCCTGAAAAGTTTCTGTAAATTAATAAAAAATAAGTCATAATTAACCATTTATTGTACACATATGCTAATGAATATGCACTGCATTTTTGGATTTTCAAATTAACCTGTTTGAGAGCAACAATTTGATGTAAAAAGGGAGGTTTCCTTACAAAAATATACTGGTGCCAATGAAGAGTGAAAATTTCAATCTCACCTGACCACCGTATCATCATCAAATGCCTCTCTTCGGCCATGCTTTTTACCTCACAGATGCGATCTGATATAAAACAGTAATAAAAATCATGTCATAATGAAATAGAGAATTAAAATAACAGTAGTAATCTGCTCCTTAGTCATTAATAAACGAACTATATAGCTACGGGTAAATAGCTTTCTTTATCATATGACCCGTACGGCCCCGCGCGCGCTTTCATTGCAAAACTATTGAGAAAATCCCCGTAAGAGGGCCGTACGCGATGGCGCGAGCAGGGCCGGAAAAAGCCGTCCGGCCCTGCTAGGATCGCGTGCGGCTCTTCGCGAGATGCGAACTGAAGCGCGGTGGTCATATGATAAAATGCTTATTGACTGAGTTAAGTCGGGCCGGACGGGAAAATATTTGGCCCTCGGTTATGGCGCACGGACCTCGCTGCGCTCGGTCCGTACGCCATGACCTCGGGCCAAATATTTTCCCGTCTGGCCCTCCCACTCAGTCAATAAGTATATATTATCTTACCATGAAGACGTCTAACAAGATCCATCTCTTCTAGCAAGTTCTTAACCTCTATCTTGTCAACCACATGGCTTTCTTCATGATCTGTAAATAACATACACAACAGTAAGATCCCCTTTCAAATAACTCACATACTGCCAGTTATAAATATTAACCAAAGGCACAGCACTAACTCTGGTCATTCACAACAAACTTAAGTGGTGGGTAATTTGACCCTACACTGTAGCCTCCCCCCTCCCCCCACACCCAGGGGCTTAACACTGACAGGTGCATAACAACAACAACTGTCTTACTTGTAACTGGCAGAGCAGTATTTAGGTGATCAACATCATCTGCATTGCTGTCCTCTAGAACAGAAAGCTCATCAATGGCTTGTAGATGATATTCCATCACTTGCTCTGCAATAACAAACAAGTGTATGCATCTACTTTGAACAGGCACTGGTTAGCATTAAACAACATGATTAAGGCATCTTTTACTGAACTACTGTACATTCCACAGGGGGGGGACTGGGTAGGTCTCTATACATGTACATTATTGTTTTCTGAAGTTTACCCATTGAATAGGCCATTTCGGAGTTCACGTGAGCCTATTTTTCAAAGTGAGTCTAAGTGGGAAAGTTTTGTGATGGTAATGCGTTTTACTTTGTATATGAATAAAAACTGATTAATTTTTACTAAGAAAGACTTCACACTGAGACTTGCTTTTAAGTAGAGGCTTAAGTGAACTTGGATATGGCCTCTTTGCAGGTCAGATGCACAGCTTTGTTGGGCCTTTGACCCAAGACCTGTCTCTTATCTGGAACATTCCATATATATGTTGTAGGTAACAATTATTTCAACCTAGTTTGATTTGTAATAATTATTTCTTTCTGTCTTGTTCATGGTAATGAACACCAGACAAAAGACCTTATATTAAAATCAAACTACAATCCCGGTCAAAATTCTTGGAACTCTAATGCAATAAAGCTAATGAAAATGACGCATCTTGCGAACTTCATTTTCGCACCCAATTTTCGTAAGTGCACTTTAACTTTAACTGATGTAATTTTTAACTGCAACATATGTATACACCATCTTAGGCTTGAACTAGGAGGAGAATGATTTGCATGTAATATTATAAAATAATTAGGATAGTACGCACACTCCCATTGGTCAATAGGTGTGTTTAGATGAGAGTATCTAAACACAGTTGTGATATCACACGAATTTTGATTGGTTGTGTTGTTAAAACGTGCGTTTCGAGCGTGTATCAAGAAAACCTGTTTCAATCAAGAAGAAAAACAAACAGCATTTTCCTTCATTTGTCAAATTATTTTTGAAAAATATTTTATAAAAGCAATAGAGGACTTTTTTTCCGTGTTTACATAGCCTCATTTAAACACTCGAGGGGTTGGAAGAATTCTTGACAGTTATGCAAACCCTCGACTGCGTCTCGGGTTTGCATAACAGTCTCGAATTCTCCCAACCCCTCCTCGATGTAAACACGGAAGAAGTCCTCTATTGCTTAATGGTAACACACAGAAATAAGCATTTATACCTTCGAGTGACTGAATTTTTTCTTTGTCTTCCTGGGCAGTCATCTTGGACTTGTCCAGTTGTTCTTTAAGAAAAACGAAAATGAAAAGAAAATGATGAAAAACAAAGAGAAGAACAACAACATGCACTAGTGACTTTGATAAAGTTCATATGATGAAAATAACTGCATTTACTGGAAATCAATCTTAAATTCATGTGGTTAAACAACACAATTACCTTTCAAAAGAAGTACTTCATTTTGGCTTTCTTTGTGTAATAATTTTGTTTCCTCTATTTGCTCTGTTAAGGGAAAGCATGTGTGTTATCACCTGGACTACCAGTAAATATGGAATAAACATCACTTAAACTGAACAGCAGATTTAATAAAACAAACAAACATACCAAGAAGTGAATTAACTATCTTCTCCTTATCACCAACTTCACCCCTGAGTTTTTCAACTTGAACTAGGAAAAAATTAGTATGCAGAAATGTAGTTTGTGACAATGAATTGTTGAGGCACTGCATGAAAATTGTTTTTAAATCAAGGAATGACTGTACTTTTTGTTACGTACTGTATGTCTAGAATTTACATTGTACAGTTTCAACTGTTAAACAATAGCCAACCTTTTAGAATCTTAACATCATCTGTATTGGAGTCAGTTCCTTCTCTTGGATTCTCCAACTGTCTTGAATTTTCTAGTAATAAATGAAATGACACCCCGTAAATAAAATAATGTAAATGAAGACAAAGCTGCCTACTCAGTGTCTGACAAGAGCTAAAGATCTGGGGAAAGTTCACCTTCAAAACCTTCTGCCTGTAGTTTGTCTGACTCTGTTGTTCCATTGATATCAACAGTGGTTATGGTAGTGTCCTCTGTAAACAAGCAACACCCATTAGTCCTTCTATTAAGAAATCTTTACGCAAGATCCTTCAAATTTGAGGTACTGAGCAGCACTTTCATGCTGTTTATTATGGAGTACAAGGTGGTTCTGCAAGTTTCAAGTCAGTAGTCAGAATCCTAAAGTGTGACCATTCAAATCACGACCACTGAGAAGTACTTTCCTGCAGTGTCTTTTATTATGCTATACAAGGTGGTTCTGACTTTAAAGTCTATGCCTGAAGTCATAAAGTGCAGCAATAAAATTCAAATGAAAACTAATGAGCAGTGGATTGTGGTGCATATCGATTCTAAGTTTACATGTAAACCCTGTGCATGAAATTACAGCCAAGAGCTCAAGTGAGACCAGTTGCCATTGATAAGAAAGCCACTGAGGAGCAACTGCCACAGTGATGTATAATATGTTGTACAAGTGGTTCTAAATGGAACCTATAGATGAAGTCAAAAGTGTGACCATTCACCATTCAGATGAAAGATAATGAGCAGCACTTTCTTGTGGTGCTGTCTAGCAGATGTATGCTGTACAGGTGCTTCTAAATTTGAAGTCTATGGAGTGTGACCATTTAAATGAAAGCTATGGGGCAGTACTTTCACCTTGAAAAATATACGTATCCTTCGTAACAATTTCGATCTGTTCATATGAGAGGCTGGGCTGGCCTGGTTACCGAGATCTTGGTTTTTGCGACCGCAATCTTGGTAACCCAGATGAGAATTTTCCCATATGAACACTCCACCCCGGGTGACCAGGACGAAACTTTTTAGACAAAAAACTTTTTGCATCATAGTGACCAAAATGGCATAATTTTTGCCGTGTATGTATTTCCACTTCAAAAGCATGCGAATTAGCTTTATTAGTAAAGTTACAAGAGTCCACAAAGCTACGACAGCCTCGAACGATACAAGTTTATGTTTCACCATTTTGGTTTTGTTTCTTGAATTTCATCCCGGTCGACCGGGCTGAAATGTCCCATATGAACAGACAACAAAATTCGACCCGGTTACCAGGCTCATATGAAGAGGCCCTTAGTTCTAGTTATGCAGTGTTTGCAATTTGGTCTGGTATTCCCAAGAACAATAACCAATTAAAAACACCTGTGCTACCTGCAATGTTTACATTAACTGCACAAAATAATGCAAATAGCAAAAGCTGTGAAGTTTGAATGGTGCGAAATGTTCTAAAAATAATTTTTGCTTAGTTACCAAATGAAAATTAAACAGTAAAAAAACCAAGATAAGTTGCTTGCAATCAAGAGTTCATGAAACACTTTTTCATAATAATAATTTGATGCATGAAAACTAAAGTGAACTTCCACTATTCCTTAAGTTTAACACTGAATATTAAATTTTATTGGATGTTCTACATGTACAGGTATATTTCTTTCAGTAGAAAAAAACTTGACTTTTACGGACAAATTAAAAGCAATCCTATCAGCAAAACATAGCTACAAGTTACACAGAAGAATATTTACACTCCTGCACTTTCAGCCAGCTTTATAATGCCACAGAACATTGCAAGGGAGTCTTAAATCTTATTTGGTACATTGAATTTTAACAGCCTAGCTTATGAACGTGCAGAAGTACTTCAGTTGTACTCTAGAGCGAGTAAATGCCTATAGAAGAAAAATAATAGAGCTTCAACACATGCATGAGAACATTAACTTCTGAAAACATGAAAATCAGCCTGGAAAAAACAATAATTTATTACTATTGTTATTAAAAAAATCAATAGATCTACAATGTATCCCTCAAAGACCTCAGTTCAAAACTGAAACTTTTACCTACCTGTTAAGTAAACAAACCAGAAAAATTGCATCTTGAACTTTGATAAATTTTGCCCTTTGGTTATAGTAGGTAAAATTAAAACCCATGGAGAACTTAATCCTATAATTCTCTTGGAACAGGTTAAAATATTTTTCTTGAAAAAAAAATTGGCTGTCAGCCAAGGTTGTACAAGGTAATAATAAATTTAGACTAAACATGTGGTTACGGTACTTTCCAGCAAAATAGCTTCATGACAAGTGACATTTCAGCTCCAATCAATTATCCATGCCATAACTTCAGGAAAATACTCTTCATCAGCAAAGGCAATTATGAAAACTGGACAGGAAATTTTGTTAATAAAGACAATCTTGAAGGATACATTTTGAAAATAATCAGGGAAATGCTTCCTACGAGATTGTAAGTAATCAGTTATTTTATATAATATTAAACAAAGATGCACATCCTATTTTAAGCTCAAACCATTTACAAACATGTACGTGCAATCACTTTACCCTGTAACTGGATGACAGGAGATTTGAATTCATTACTTGGCTGACGAAGCTCATCCTTAGCTTTCTCCATATGAACTGATCAAAGGCAAGAAAACATGGTCACAAATATCACAGCCTTATAGTAACTGGAGTCACAATTGTACCATGAAAAGGATGCAGGTACCCTGCATGGCATAATGAGAAGGATCTGTCGAAATGTCTAGTGAACACTGCAAGTTACATGTATTTTTGGCAAACTGTACATGTTACGTCACACACACACACATAAGCCACATAAGCCAAACCAAATGAAAGCAAATCTTAACTGCCAATGGCTAAAAGCAAAAGTGTGATGTATAGCCAAGTAAGGATACTAGAATCCAAGGTGTAACTGTATTGTCATTGTTTTTGTTTGTTGCTGTTGTTGTTGTTGTCATCATCACCATCATCATCACGTTTATTCCACAATGGAATTCATCTCCATCTCACACCAAGAGTTTTCAAGTTCTAACCCAAATCATAGCACACTATGCCAGTTTGCCACATAGATAGGCCATCTCCAAGACCACTAATCAGCTGCTTTGTCAAAGCAAGTCTAAGTGCCAAGTCTTTCTTATGAAAATGAACTTTTACTCATATGCAGACTAAAAATAATCACCATCACAGATGTTTTGCACTTGGACTCGCTTTGAAAAAGAGGGTGACTTACATGTAAACTTGGAAATGGCCCATTGGAAACCCACACTACAGATGTCATCCTCATTTAAGTACAGATAAAACCTCGGCCAACATGACAATGGTTGGCTGATGATCGGACAAAAAGCATGTGTACTGTTCAAAATACCAGAGCTGTTACTAAAATAAGAATGCCTTTTCTGTACCTTTCATTGCAGCAACTTGTTCTTTTGTAAAATCACATTCTGCTTGCAATGATTCTGCCTGTAGTGAAAAAAAATTATAGCGAGGACATTTCTCAAGGCCAACGAAGAAGTGATTGATCTTTTAAATCTTAAGTAAATTTAAAAATGCATGATACATTTAAATTAAACTGTACATGATTGCAAACTTCTTTCCTTGTGTTTCTGAGGGTCTCCTGTAACATTCTTGAGCAAAAATTGTGTCTTTCTCCAATGACGATATCCCCTTTGATTGAATATTAACATTTTGTGACTTACCTTAGCAGCTAAAGCAGCCTCTCGAAGCTGTGCCTCCTTAATTCTCAATTCAAGTTCCATTTTATCCTGAACAGCCTACACATTGGAAGATTAAAATAAAAACAAATTTTTAAAGCAAATTTTCCGCACCTCCCCAGAATATTGTTTTAAAAAAATCCATCTTTGTCTTTCTTTAGAGTATTCATAAAAATCTTGAGGATCTCTGCAACAGAAACTAATGCACTTGTGACAGATGCCGTAAAAGGATCTGAATGAGGGGAAGGGTGGGGGAGGATAAAGATACATGTAATATAAATACCATAAACATAAACTACCTAAATCAGTTCTATACTCACATACTTCTCTTTATGTGAGGGTTAATTGCAAGCACTGTAGCTGACAAGAGAGAGCCTCCTAACAAACTGACCTGTCCTTCGACAGCTGAATGTCTTCTTTCGGCTTCTTCCACTTGATCTTGAAGTGTCTGCATCTCTTGTAACCTCTGCCAAGTTAAGAAGCATGATGATTCGAATAACTTTGAACAGTGTTACAGGTTTTCTTTAGCTCTGGTTGCGGCCAATAATGTTGTAATCTGGCTTTCACTTTTACACGGCATTCTACTGTCTATTTACCCCAATTACAGTAACTTGCAATTCCCACATAGCACAGAAAGAACCCATCGAGCATGCATTGTGTGTGGGATCAGTTCCTTGTAATCCAACTGTTCAACACTTACAGCCACAAGCCTTCCTCGTGGAGCTTCTACTGGCAACAGTAGATTATCATCAAAGACTTTTGCTCTTTTCATTATTCTTTTAAGAAAGGAGATGTAACTATACTAGCATGGGACTCCGGGACCCACTCTGCACGTAAACCTTTTGTGTCCTTCAAGTCTGTTAATATGTATGTTTCTGTTTTCTTTTATGTATACCGCTAATTTTCACTGCCTTTATATTTTTTACACTGAAGGCCAATTAAGCTTTAAAAAAAGGAAAGAAAGAAAGAAAAATAGAAAGAAACAATGAAGGTTTAAAACAGATGCCACAAAAATCAAGTAAAGAGTTGTCTCCAAAGCAATGCATTGTGACTTTTAACTTGAAATAACATGTGCAATGTCAAGTAAAATTTATATCACTTGATGGTGACTCTATACCTGTTTGTGTTTTTCTGCCAAGTCTGTCAACTCTTGTTGTGAACGTTCATATAAAGACTTATAATGTACACATTCATCTTCTGCATTGCTACAAGTTTTCTGTTCATGGTGACAGCAAAAAAAAATGTTCTTTAACATACATTGTGCATGAATAAAACAAAAAACAACCAAAAAAATCATTGTGCATAAGATTACTTAATATGATGAAGACTGCAATAATTATCATAACAGAACAGTATGGCACAAACCTCTATTTCAGTTAATTTTTTAATAGCCTCTAGTTTTTCTTGTAAAACTTTTTTCAGTGATTCCTGAAAAATGAAACACAAAGGTACCAAGATAGAACCTAGACTTCAAATTTCAGTGACAGGTCAAACACACATAACACTAAGTGAATAAAATATGTTTTTTGTGTGTAGTCCAAGAACGTCAACTGTTGTGAACAATTACAGATTTTTTTTTTTTTTTTGTGGCAAAAAGGCCAAATTACAAATGCACCTAAATTTCTTGTAACTAGGATTATGCATACCTTTGCTTTCATCTCATAATGATGTCTTTCTCCTTGTAAAACAAGGAGTTCCTTTTTAATATCATCTTCATCTAAATTCTAAGATGGGAATAAAGTTGAAACCAAGAATGCATTTTGAACGCTGAATCTTTACAAGTGTTTACAAGTGTACCAAACATGAGCACACTGTCCTCTCAGTTATTACAGTACTTATTTACCTTTGTTAATGTTTCTAATTGATTTTCCAAAGTCTCCAATCTTGACAATAGTTTATCCTCTTGAGCAAATGCCTAGCACAATAAAAGTCAAATGATGCTATTTTAGATAACTTTTTTTCTTTAGTGGCCTTTTGGCAACCAACTCTTTAAGTTTAGTTACCAAAGGATTTTTTTAGGCACCAAAATATATTCATTCGGTTGAGTTGGCTTGCAATGGTCACATTTCATATTTAACAAATGATTCGACTACATGCATGCGGTTTCATGTTAATCACATTTATTTTAAAATGTTCCATCCCGATTGTAACTACCTGCCTGTCCATTTATTTTAACACAAAAATATATAGTTGTTTGCTTATAACAGTCTTCCCAGTTTAGGCTGCATTTACACGAACACCGTTTCACATCGATATGATTTCACGACTTCAAAAGCACATCGAAATCGATGCAGTTTGGAAGTGTTTACACGGAACCGATTTCGCACTCTTTACATCATGCTGAGGTCATCACAGGCCAAAGCAATCTGGGTAGGATTAAAGAAAGAATCCACCATTTTGAATCGAGCAATGCTAATTTCGCACCAAAATGGTAACCGTACTCAAATTGATGTGGTTTCGCCGTTTACACGACAGATGAAACCGTATAATTTTGAAAACGCCCCACTTTTGGCAGCGGTTTCAAATCGACCCGGTTTCGGCAACGGTTTCGATCGGTGTCGTGTAAATGAAGGTGTAACCGCATCCAAAACGATACGCTTACAAATGAAACCCCGTTCGTGTAAACGCTGCCTTAGTCACACGTGCGGTTTCCAAGGCACCTAAAGTGGTCCTAGCTGGGAGGGTTGAGCAGCCTTTTCCCAGTTCACAAGTCAACACTACTCACTTTTGCAGAATTGGTACAAAGATGCACACCAGTAATGTGAAGAGAGTCCAAGAGATACATGCAGTTCATATTTATAGACATCAGAAAACTCAAACCAGGTAAAAACCCTGGTGAAACTAACTGGAAGTCATTCAAAATTCAAGGGAAATCCCTGGGAAGAGGGAAGTGGCTGGGGAGAGATTTGGATTCACTCAAATTCGGCTAAAAAAAAAAAAAAGAGGTTAAACAATAAGGACATTAACTCTAATCCATGAGACCATTTTAATAGTCTAGAGACCCATGCCTAACCTGAAAATTATCATCAGTGGCTGACTGTGAATCTGATAAAAGTCTTTGAAGGTTTGCTAGTTTATTTTCAAGCATCTGCTCTCTGTACAAGGCATCCTGCAAATACTGGGACAACTGCCAGATTTCTTGGGCTTGGATTCCATTCTCGTTCTGCTTAAGGGATAAAAAGAACCTCAACTATACTATACCTCTAAATTTACAAAGAGGCAAAAAAATCTATAATGTTACGTCACATTGGCAGGGTCATACACATTTTAGACCAAAAATTCAATGACTTTTCATGGACTTTTCAAGGACCCTATTTTGAAAACTCAAGGACCTGTTTTCTGATAGTTTGACTGTCCAACTAAAGGATAGGCCATTATAATAACAGTGATGGGGTTGGCAGGTGGGACCTAGAGATGCAAGACTATTAATTTTTGTTGTACACCTGAGGTGATGGACAGCTTTTCTTCTTTTCACACAATTGATTTTTTTTTTGGGGGGGGGGAGGGGGCAATAATGCCTGTGCAGGCTTTGTTTTCCTTTTTTTTTCTGGGAATAATAATATGTACTTATTGACTGCAGCGAGCGCAGCGAGTCCGTGCACCATGACAGAGGGCCAAATATTTTCCCGTCCGGCCCGACCTAACTCAGTCAATCAGCATTTTATCATGTGACCACCGCGCTTCAGTTCACATCTCGCGAAGAGCCATAAGCGATCCTAGCAGGGCCAGACGGCTTTTTCCGGCCCTGCTTGCGCCATCGCGTCCGGCCCTCATACAGGGATTTCCTCAATAGTTTTGCAATGAAAGCACGCGTGGGGCCGTACGGGTCATAATTATGATAATAATAATGATGTTTTTGTGCTTTTGTGCTCACCATCCCCTACCCAAAATCAAATTCCTAACAGTCCATCCCTAAGCAAAATGTTTGCGAGTGAGAGAAATACAAGAGCACTGGGAACAAAAAACGAATGACTGTTCCAAAACAAGTTCTTAAGTTAATTTTGAGATTTTTTGCAAGGCTCTGAAATCAAAACCTCGAAATTCAAGGATTTTCAAGAACCCTGCAATTGGGGAGCAAATGTACTTACAGTATCACTGTGCCAGCCCTAATCATTACAACTTCAGCTTTTATTACTTTATCACAGAACAGTTGATATGTCAGAATCAACTGTTCAGAATTTTCCAACAACACTGGCACAAGTGAAGTGGAAAGAACTTAAAAACCCCATTTTTCACCCTTGTTAGTTCAAACTGGCTGCTTTTCATGCAAAAATGAATATGGGACCAAAGATTTGAAAGCAAGTATGATGTTGCATTCATTTTAATTTTTCTCTGGTAGCACGAAAGGTCTGACAATGTCCTGTGGCCAAACAGTAGAATGTACAATTTGTTACATTTCAGATGATACATGTAGTAAGAAATGTTTGACATACCAAAGCAAACAAGCTTCTTGGGACACCCCCTCTGCAAAAACAAAACACAATATTCCAGTGCCATAGCAGGGTTACAATGTAAATTTACTTTTTGGGGGGAGGGGGGGTGGGGCACATCACCAGTGTCGAAGGCGAACGTTTCTCGGGGGCTCTGGGGGCATGCTCTCCCGGTGATTTAGAAATAGATGGTCTCTGAAATGGCATTTCCAGCCTTCCAAGAGTAGCTTCCAGCAATCGGGTCTTGCCACAAAGTGTACTTTGCTTGATTAATGGCCATTTGATTTTTCTTTGTTGAAGCCATAAATACATACAATTAATTTCACGCCTTACCAAACCAGAATGAACACACTGAATGTTTTTGAAGAGTTAGAAGCATGAACGGCATGGCCGCTTACCAAACATCCCTCCCCATGGTACAGCCGTGTCTTCACTGCAAGGTACGTTCTCTGGCCAGTTCAGAGCAGGCATAGGTTCGGAGCATTACTAACTATCTTTTGAACATTTTTCAGAGCATTAATTTACCCTGACTTACTTTGTTGCCTCTTTCCCATCAGGAAGGAACAGTGTAACAGTAGCCACGATACAGCCATGAGTAACTGACATATAAAATGGTATACTTGACATTAGTTTAGCCTCAGTGCAGAAAGTTGTATATATGCATACATCTACTGTACATTACTTGTACAATGCTTTTCAGTACCACGGAATGAGCATGGACCATATCTGACTTTTTTCTCAGTAAAATAGTTGTACGTTGAGGCTTCTGTATGGTTTTTCAGTTAGAAAAATTTACTTGTCAGAGCTGCTGGATCACTTGGCTCATGATCAATGGTACAGCCGTACAGAGTATGTATGACACACTGCTCACTATTGAGGGCAGAGAGTCTTCTGTAAGGATGTCATAACAGCAAGTTGTTCACATAAACCACCACATTTAGTAATTGTTCAACTGATCATGACCAAGCTTCTTTGTTTTTTCATGCCAAGAAAGCAAACAATATCTTCAATCAAATGCACCCTAATGTTTAACACACTGGTGAGACAATCATTGCAATTCCCCTCACTGTGTATTATCCGCTGTTATTTTTACTAGAGTAACCTGCTCCAACTTTATCTTCTCCCTGGAAGTCACATTTCTGGAACAAAACATTCCAGAATATAGCCGATCAAACAAACTCTACGCCCATTACCATGGGAAATGGTTTTCAACCGATGCACTCTGGGGACAAGTAAATAAAACTGTTACATCTGTAGTTGCCGTAGTTTCATTGGTTGTGAGCAGGACTAAGCAGCTACACTTGCAAAATACACTCGTAAAGGTGTTAATGAATTTGCCCATTGTAAAGAAATCTCTATCACTTGAATATAGAGCCTTTTCGCTGTCATGCAATAAAAAATAAAATACAAAACCGTTCAATGAAAGAAGCTAAGAAAATGAAATGTTAGAAAAGACTAATGGATAAACAACTTTTCCAAGTCTCAAGTCTGTGTGGTTCATTGTCTCCGAGTTATTTGCCAAAAACGTGTCAAACAATTTTACAGAGTTTTGTATGGAGATGCCATATTGGTGTTCCTTCGAAAGACACCAATATGGCGGCCGAAGTCAACAAAATCATCTGGAGCTCAGTGTGCAATGAGAGCACTTTCTTTTTGCTCTACTGCTTTTAATGCTTAGTTCCCTAGAGAACACAATGACAGACCGTTTTTTGAACCATACAGCTTTGTCGTGGCTACTGTCTTGGTGTCAGGCAAGGTGAAATTTTGAAAATTCAAAATGCTGTATTTTCAAAACTAAAAACGCTATGGGACCTAAAAATGAGAAAAAGATTTACTTCTAGGTAATTCTCCACCTGGTTTAGATTAAAAATTCAGAAAACATCACAGCTTTGATTTTAGAATTTCATGACGGCAAGAGAAAACACACTATACAGTACAAACCTTTTTTGGAGTTTTCCACCACATCCACTCCAAACTGTACAATATCCCCAGATTTAATTTGCTTTGGTTCACTTTCTTCAGAACCCTTGCTGAGACGTACATTGTTCACAAATGTTCCATTGCTGCTTTTCGTATCTTGCAAAAAGAACTGGCAAAACAAAGACAATTATTTTTTGTTGAAAACCTATGCTTGAACACAGGTCAAGCTATGGTAGTTTTAAATAGCTTGTAGTGGAACAGTTCTACCAAACCAATAGATTCCCTATAGGCATGCCTTCATCCAGTAATTGATATATCATAGATGAAGGAAAAATATGGTAAGAACAAAAAGGTCTCAAGGGCGTGTCTTAATTTATTTTGACAGAAAATTGGAAAATAATTGGAATCTATTTATTTTATACAACAAATACATGTAGGGCTATTGTGAAGTACAGTGTGATTTGCACCATGCGGGCACTGTCCTCTGATAGATCTTAGCTTGTACAGACTTCAGCATGTTGAATAATGCTTTAACAGCTTCAAATTAAACATTTTAACCTTATATATAGATTAAGTATCTCACAGAACAATATTTGAAAAGTCAGCTCTAAATAGGTAACGAAGAAGAAAGGCCTTCACTTATTTTGACTTCAGAAGTGAATTCAAATTGCCGTCCTGTTCCCTGTGGCTACCAAACATTGTACCAGCAAGGTTACAGGAAAGCTACTGTGCTATCACTTTCAGCAAACACAATTTGTTTACTTTTAACGTACAATGCCTCTTCCTGTCTACATTTTAATAAGATTTGATGACAGTTTGTCACATTTCTAAACCACATGTCTTATCACACTTTGACCAGAGGATTAAAACCAATCTTGACTCAATGCAAACTGGAGGAAATCATTATACCGACATGGTGAACTTTCGCATCAGTCTGACATCTTCACAGAAAGAGAAATGGTATTATCCCAAGGCGAATTCCAAAACACAACTCTTTCCTTAAGCCGGTTAAATTAACACGGCTTTACAAAAAAACATTTAATTGTACCTCAGCTGGGAGAGGTCAAAGTAGATATTATTAAGATTTACATTTTCGTCCTGGAGAGGTTAACTTAGTCCACGTTCATCAAAGATCAATATATTTAACCATCACTAAGGCCAGTTGTATATGATAAGTGCGAAATTATTTAGACAAGCTGTGTTTCCGGAAAAGTTCACGCGACAATTCGATCAACTAGGTCCTCTATTAAAATTGAACAGTAACTTGCAGCAGTTCATGATCATAGACCAGTGACTTGCAGTGAAAACTAAATAAGTTTTGAAATATCCTCCCTCGTAAGCTAGACATTTAACACTGTCAAATAAACGTTCTGTAAGAGGAAACTAAGGACCTTTGCTGAAGTTTAATATAAGTTCAGCTTAAAGAGATGTCGATTTGCGCAATGACCCCGGCATCACGAAGTGTAAGTTTTAAATTCTGTGCCTATTGCTTTCATTTTTTTATCACATGACTGAGTTTTCTGAGCGATAAAAGAAGCTACAAAATGTCAACAGTAAGCTTTGAACGAACCACAAAAATAAACTGACCTTCCCATCTTCATACCACAAGATAGCATGGTTTCGCGACAAAACTTTGCAGTCAAAGATGCAGTTATTTGTGGCGGGCCTGCTTTTAGCTACTGAACGTCCAATCTTCACTGGTTCCCTTAAAGGAACTGTCCTCTCCTCAAATGGGTGAGAATTCGGCCGTGAGGTAAAAATTGCCATCGCCATTTTACTACAATCATGTTGTTCTCCGCGCCGACAGAATTTTGAGTTGACAGGCATTGCGCATGAGCAGTACAAACCGTCTCTCATAAGTCACATGATTTATCCTCCTGTCTTTTCCTCTATCCCCTCAAAATAATGAATCGATCATAGAGAATTTACAATAACAAGACGCCTGGAGGCGTTCACGTGGGATACGTTGATCGACGAATGGCTGTCAACAGTCAGTGTTTATACGAACAAATAAATTAAACTTGAATAGAAATGTTTCTGACAACATTCAGTACAGCATCAACAAACGGTGTTGCCGGCGGTGTTGCTTGTACTATTTCGCAAACAAGAAGAAAAACAAGTGAACAACACGGATATTACGCATGGTCACCCATCCAAGAAGTAACCCCAGCCAACAGGGCTTAACATCGGTGAGAAGCACAAGCACGTGGCTAATTGCCATATGAGACTACAATGACGACGAAACTCGCCCGAAACTTTATACGTGGTCTGCCTACGCATCCCACGTAATAATAATAATACTAATAATAGGCTTTTTCACTGTTTGAGGCAGAGAACAACAACACTCTTACATAACCTTTTCATAACTAATATACTAAAACGTGTTTATGATAATGGTAAAAATAAAACTATACATGTAGTAAAAAAAAGTATACAGAAAATATTTAAAAAGACTTCATTTTGACTGATTATGAAGCTGATTGTAAAGCTTCGCTCCTCTTACGATAAATAAAGACTGGCGCCTCTTTGTGCGCGAGACAGGCACGCGTATAGGGAGGGTATGGCTTATACCGGGTCCAACAGTCCGAGTCCAAATTCAATCTATTTTGGAGCGAAAATTGACAAGAAAGTTATTCAAATGCATTTTTCTGAAACACAAATGACTAATCAGTTGGAAAAATGTAGACCCTGTCTGTTATAAATGATTGCCAGAGAATTACGAAAAGTCGGGGGAAGTCATAACTTCATCCTTCCCCTCTTCCATCCTCCAGACTCCGACCTCTAATACGACAGCACTAACTAGTAAAGGGGATTTAAAAAGCATTAAAGAGCCTTGTACTTATAATTGTTAATTCGATGATTTCTTATCATATATTCTACGTGTAACTAATGATTTAACCTGTATGTGACACGTCATGTTTCTGTAACTATTTCACAGTGAACGCCGGTTACATTTGGAAATGCTCTCGAGCTTTTCTTGAATAAATATTGTGGCTCTTGTTTTGGGCACCAGTCAGAATTCAAGATTATTTTTGCCGATTTCAGACGACTATAAACTTGACCAGCTTTGACCCCATCGTCTGCTTCAACCAAGATGATTGATCAGCGTCTTTGTAACTGGCGGGCAACGAAAATGATGGCTTTCACCATGACACTTATGTCGGGATAAAAACTGCAGCAGAAATTCGACCATTTTCATCAATAGATGAAACTTCAAGTCCATTATAAATAGCAAGTCTGAAGGTTTTCCTATAGTCAGCAGTGACGAAATTTGGCGCGACCGCTGAAAATCCTCAGAATCATGTTGAGTTTGCAGAAAATGTTTGCTTCAGTTGTTTGAATAACAATTAAAAAAAATTAAAGTCCGAGAAAAAATACACCTGCCGTTCTTATTTCGTAGTTGTAAAGGAACACTTTTTAGGTCTGTCGTAAATGCACCTTCATTTAGAGGGGTTTAATTTTTTTATTTAGAATTAGTGAAAAGCTAATTATTTTTTTTTGAGTCACAAATTAGAAATTTAGGATTTTGAATTATTTACCTAAGTTGGATGAAAGATAAAGGACGTTAATGCAACGCATTCATTTTACTGCATTAATGGCCAAGCCTTAAGTGCTACGCCAATTTTATATCCGCACAGAATTGACAAACGGACATATTAGGAAAAGAACAATAATTAAAAAGTCAGTCTTTTTTAAAGAAAGGACTTGAGGCGGCTCAAATTTTATAGTGCAGCTGACTCCATGAGCAAAATGGTGTCTTCTTCAGCAATGATCGCCGACTCTCCTCTTCACGAGGAACTCGCCTCCCGTTCGCTTTCATTTATAATTGGCGAATCGTTTCTATACGCCTTTATCGTGTCTATTGGCACTCTAGGCAACATAGCAGTTTTGCTGGTTTTGTATAAGAATCACAGGCTTCGCAACATTCCAGCTTACTTCGTGATTTCTCTGGCCATATCCGATATTGTCATGCTAGATCTCTGCGCACCATTTTCCATTGGTGTTCTCATCGTTGGAGACTGGATCTTCGGTTACTTTATTTGTCAAATTCAAGGCTTCCTTGTTATGTGGGTAGCGTGCGTTTCGCTGGGGACTCTTGCTTTAGTAGCTGTAAACAGGTGAGAACTCAAGTTATTTATCATGGAATTCTTAAATCTGTTCCGAAGTTAGATAGCGCACTTGAAGAAAGCTTTGCTTGCTTAGCTTATTTTTCTATCTTTTCTTCTATTTTTGTCTCAGGAGTAAATTACGAACGTTGCAACCGCCGGAGAAAATGGTTTAATGAATGTGAAAGCAGTATATCGAAAAATGCTTGCTTGCATTTCTGCTATTTTAGCGGTTTCTTTTCGTTAATTGAAGCCAGTCCGAGAAACTCTCATCTTCAGTTTCAGCAAAATATGTCATTCGTTTGACACTTTTTCAAGACGGAAAACGTTGCTTCCCAAGGGAGACGAATTGATCTAAAGTCAGCCAAAAAACTCTTCCTACATCGACTTGGTCTATCAACTACGTATACCGCTTAATTTCAGTTCCCTGTGAAAGGGTGAGGTGTGTCACGTTTGTTTCGTTTTTTTTTTTTTTTTTTTTCAGTGTTTTCTCTCGCTGTCATGTCATATACGCCTTTATTTTTCTTTCACACTTAACGTAATAGATGAGATAAAAAGGTATTGCACAAGCCTGTTTTTTTTGTCTTGTAAATTATTGTTAAATAATGATTCTACTGACATGGAGTTACAATTACAACACATCTTTACTCTAATCGTGCAGTCTTGTGATTGTCAAAGGTTCTCATTATCATTTCTGTGTGATATTTCCCAATTCCCAAAATGAGTTGAATAATAACCACGTCAATAATGACAGGAAAATGTAATGAGATTGCCAAACACTTTCACACTCCAAAGCGGGAGCAGATGGCTATCGAAATGAGCTTGGTTGGAATTCCCCACGAAGGCTGTATAATGTGCAGAGATATATAGGAGAAAGCCCGGCCATATTGAAGTTCCTAACAAATGTGCTTCGCAATAAACCGGCATACGAAATTAATAAATTTAATAATACTAACCTACAGATCATCCCCGGTGCGCTTTTCATATATTCATGTCTGAGGCTTCAAAATAAATAGAGTACTTTGTTCATTATTTGTGACAAGAACGATCACAAAACTGTAATATATACACAAACGTGAGTCAGGAAAATAACAAAACGGAAGCCAGAACAAAGCCTGGCTATTCAACGAAAAATGGTAGGAGCGTTCCAAAAGGAGAATTATTTGCCTGCGCCAGGTGGATTGGCCTATGTAAACGGGGCAGTTGGCCAACCGGAGGACTGGGTGGGAGATTTTATTGCCTGTATTGCCTGTGAGCATTAGAGAATACTTATACAAGCAACATTACTAGGGAACATTGACTTTCTAATTAGAAAAACTGGCGGACCTAAAAACGTTGTTCGTTTTGGTAATTATCTCAGGCTGGACGTTACCCTAAATTATATGTGTGGCAGATTCAGCCTATAAGTGGTCAAGTTCATTAGCCGGAGTTCTCAGAATTCAAGCAATGACAGTGGCGGATACAGACCTAATCTCGTACCCAGATCTCGTACCCAGTGGGGGTACGATCTCCAATTTTCCCGTGTTTGGAGTCTTTCTTGATTCTGAGGCAGCTCTATACTGTAACCAAAACTGTTGGGGGGAGAGGCCCCCTCCCTTGGATCCGCCAATCAATTATATCTTGAGTTCGCTTTGTTTTAGGTATTTTCACATCGTGAAAACGTCGAAGTACAGAGCCATTTTCACTCCAACCAACGCCAAACTAATCGTCCTGGGAGGCTGGATTGCTGCCTTGGTCACCCCTTTGACATACACCGCCGCTGGTAAAGACTACGTTTTTCAACCGGGAAAATTCTTTTGTTACTTCGAGTCCAGGTTCTCGTTGCTTGTTCTTCCATTCCACATTTTCATCGGAATTTCGATGACAGTTCTCGTTGTTTGTTACCTTTGCGTGTTCAAAGCGCTTAAAGTCCACGAGAGAACTGTCGCGAACAATCTCCGAAACGAAAATTCAAGGCAACTTTCGGTCTCTTTAGAGGATATCAAAATAACAAAAATTCTGTTTGCAACTGTGGTCGGGTTTATCATCTGCTGGACTCCAGTTTTAGTTCTCGACATTGTGGATAACATCCTCGGCACGGGATGGGAGTTACCTCGTGAGACCTATTACATGTATACCATATTTGGTATTACCAGTTCAGCGATAAATCCCATAGTTTATGGTGTTATGAATCCTTCCTATCGGAGAGCCTACATGAGGTTGTTCGGCATTCGTCGAGTACGACGTGTCGCTGAGGTAACCATAACGCAAGTACATGAAGCGAGGCCGAGGACCAAGACTGTAGAAACACATTTACGTGAACTGAACAATTCGTCAATCGACTGGCAGTGACCAATTCAAACGATTCCATGCTCTCATTTACAAATACACCATGGTAACCTCTGTTGCTACGACAAAACCAGCGAAAAGCCGGACAAACTTTACCCCCACCCCCCCCCCCTGCCTATGTGGCAAATTTGGTTTAGTATGCGAAAAATCGAAACACGTTCGTCTTGTATGCGAACGTTTCACGCCTTGCATTTTTTGGCCTTGGCCGGGGGGCCTCTTGGCAATTGAAATTAGAGGGAGCCACTTTAATCAGTGGAAGCTGTTTTCATATAACCATCTTTCCACTTAATACTATAAATAGCACCATCTAATGACACATGTTTGCCATCTCGAATTAAAATGAGTTGGAAAAGCCAAGGATAAAAACAATTGTGATTTGTCGTTGTCAGGTGGGGCTAACTGAATTACTAACGCGCGTGGATAACGCGTGAGGACAACGAATAAGGACAATGTGCGAGGATGACCCGTGTGGATAAAGTGTGCCTATGGATGACTCGTGCCCGAAAGCTGGATGCAGTTTGTTTTAGAGACGCTATCAAGTCAGTGGAGCCTGATTTTCTACCACTTTCTAGTCGGTTCATGCCTTTATGGTCTCGTCTACTAACCGCATGCTCAAAATCCTCTCCTGCTTTGCTTCATGCTGCAATTTCCCCGCCATCTTAGAATCCATGTGAAACAAGAGAAAATAAAGGGGGTTGTGACCTATCACGCTACAAGGATAATTTGTTCTCCGAACTCTGTTGCCACTTTCAGTCTAGCTACTTGCGAAAAGCCAGTGCGGTGTAATCAGAAGGGGATCCTCAGCGGCGGCTATGATAGCCAGCATCAATTTAAGTGTATCGATAGGGAGCTCGAGAACTACATCGCTTTATGTCAATCTCAGTAACAGTGGTTCCGCAGTGGTAACAAATGTGGTTTAGCCTTCGATTTCTCAGACGCTTTTATCGACTCGTCATTTTCTCCGGATAAAGCTGCGAGTTCATTCCCTTCTCACAACAATTTACGTGTCACTCCTGATCTACGACAAAACGGGGGATTGGAAAGGAACAGGAAAACTGTAATGATATCTTGTTATGCCATGTGAATATTAATAATATCAGAAGTCCATAACCCAGAAGGCATCTCTCTCTATTATCTAAATTTACAATAGAGGTCCCGCCAAATGAAGGCCAATCAGATTGGACCTGATAACCACATCGCGTCTGATTGGTTAATCATGCAGCAGCCCTTCTAAAAATAGATAATACCGTACACTGATGGGCCTCATTCCATTGCAGATTGAGACTTCTGGGTTACGGACGCGAGATACAATATTTGGTAGCTAAAAATAGAACTATAAAAACAGACAATTTCATTCTGACATAAACTTAGAAAAAATTGACTCAAAACTTATTATATACTAGTAATAGTTAACACTTAAACTGACCCGTTGTTAAGCAACAACACATTTTTTATTGGTGATTACCTATTCTCTTATGAGCTTTAGCATGTGAAATATTTCTCAGCTTGCCATATTGCAATCAAGGCCAATTTTTAACCTAGGAAACAGTAATACGCCAGGAAAATGTAATGCAACAAAAAGACTGTTATAAACTGCGTTGCCGAAACATTTGCGTTTGTAACGCGGGAAATTACGCAAAGGGTGGAAAGTTATACTATACGTCACCTAAGCATTCAAATTTTAACCCGAGCCAGCAGCGGAAACTGCTATGAAATGCTGACATTCTCATCTGTTTCCGTCTGGTTTTTAGATGGACTCTGTCGACCCCGTTGCTGATTTGTGTCTAACGATTTAAAGTTCTGTACCGGAAAATTCTATCCAGTACTGCTGAATATCTTTTGAAGTCAAAGAAATCACTGTGATGCGAGGTTTTCATCTTTAAATTCCAAATTTTGTGATCTCGCGGCTGCTAGAAGAGTATAATGGACGTTTTCAACGATGTCACGCATAATCCTAATTTTTCGTATTTTTCATTTGAACAAAAACCACCTTCATAGACCCATTTATTATACCGAATTTAGTGTACGTGCAAAGTTTTACAGGAATCTGTTGCAAATTTGCAGAAATACCTAACCTCAAAGTTAGCCGATTACCCGATATCCCTTGTGTGTTTGCTGAAAAATTACCCGATACCACTTTGCGCGCCTGGTTTGCTAAAATCGAGATTGCTTCGCCCAGTGCCAATATTTCTTACTTTAAACTTCTTTATACGCGGTGACTCTTATGTCGCCTGGGCCAAAAGCCCGCGGGGGTAACAATAGAAAGAATTCGTAGACTAGTAATAATTTTCACTTCATCTGTCCCCGCCTAAGATAATATGGATTGCAGTTGAGGTGCTTTCCAATTATATGCTGAACATTGTGATGTCTACATATTATACGATTCAGGTATTTTAAAGATGCAACGAAAGGACGGTCAACAACATGTTTACATGATTTCTATGGAAAATGCGTTGAAAATATGACAGTACAACAACAGGAACATTAACTACTTTATTATCACTTATTTTCGCGCGAATCTAATTTCGCGAATTTGGAACAGGAATATTTCGCGGGACTTAAATTTCGCGATTTTGACGAATCACCGTTTTTCAAGGTAATTAAATTTCGCGAATCAAGTAACTGGTGCTCGCTTTTTAGACTTCCATTTCTGTATTTCAATTAACCATAACGGAATAGAAACGCAACGAGCGACTTGCTGAAATGTCAACAATGTCAGCAACATAACTTCTTTTAAAAGTACACTGATATAAGCAACCGAGGCACTATTTAACTCGATGGCGCTACCAATTGGGTTTTAGATAAGGACCGCCTCAATGTTTTCAAATGGATCTTCAGGCGATAAAGTTGTCTTCCCTTGAACAAGTTTGGATATTCGCGCTTTGCTCCATCCTTTTGCAATGTGCCGCTTTCCCACACTCCCTGCCACGTGGTCGTAAAGGCTCACCAGCCAGGTGGCATGTGAGGGCTTCAGCACAGATAGTCTTAAATCGACCTCAATCTCATCAGAGCTATTCCCCGACTCCATTTGTCTCTGAACTTCGGCCGAATACAGAGTTGTAAACACATCCTTCATAAAACGCTTTACCCCTCCATTCAAAGTGAGATCCATGGACTGGAAAAAGAGCGTCATATTGGCAGGTATACTGACACAACCTCGATATTCAAGGATGCCAACTTCGACAAAACTTTGTCAATCTTCTACACCTTGAAACATCCCAGATAAGTAGCGCCTTCTGTGTTGGTTGCAGCTTACGCTCTTTCCTTGTGGTCTCAACATACGGTTTGATTATCTTATCTATCAGAGAAAGCGTTTCCTGCTTGTTCGAATGTTTTGGATTCTGTGAAACTGCAAATCCAATTGGGAATTCAAATCCCCTTAGCTGGCTAGCATCGGTTTTCGCCTGGTAAATGACCTGATTGGCAAAAAAGAGCCAGACAACGAAATAACGAAAGTTAGGGCCTCTTTACACGACCCCGGGTTGCTTTTTACCCCGGGTTGAATCACCGCGGCGGGTAACCCTTTCGCAGTCAAATGTTTATAAGCGTTTACATGAAAACAGTAGTCAAGCCGGGTCAGCCCCCCTTGCCGGGTAACCCTTCTCGAGACTCGGGTTGACCCGGCTAGAAGGGTTGAAATTTCTTCAATTTCTTCATGTAAACCGTGGCCCATCTGACCCGGGATCGTTTGAACGTCACTATTTTTGAGGTTCAGCGTTCTTGCCCATGCTCATCCTGTAGAAAAATGGCGCAGGCGAATGGGCAAGAAGAGGATGTGAAAAAAAGAATGTCAAAAAAAAGTTACCAGCCCTTTCAACCGAGCGAAAAAGGAACTGACCCGGGTTAGCCGAGATTGACCCAACCCTCACCCAGCCCGGGCTCGTGTAAACGTAAAATTCGACGCTGAACTGACCCGGGTCGGTGTCCAACCCGGGGTCGTGTAAAGAGGCCCTTAGAGTGATATTCCTCTTGTCGGTAAGACCTTCCATGGGCACTGCAGAAGAATTGCGCGTGGCCATTGTCATTCTTCCAACTGAAACGTAAGAGCAAGGGGTTTGATAAGCGTTAATTACCAGTTCAGGATGAGTGTTATGTTGTGTGATGGCCCTTTTGATATCTGTGAGGAAAGCAAGCTTGCATTCTTCAAAAATCCCACGTGTTACTGGCGGGCGGGTAGTGGTCCCTGCTCTGCGTGAGACAATGCAGCGCTTATAAATGGACCTAACCCAGGGTGCCGTAGCCTCAAATCCTGACAAATTTTTGGATGGATTACTATTAACTAGTGCCAAAGCGGTAGCTTTTCCCACACAGAAATTAACCACGCCCCCTCGGCTTCTTATGCTTTGAAGGAGGGAAATTAATTTGCCGTCCAGTTCACGCAGTGCTGGTGGACGGCCACGTGTGTCGTGTGGTATCGAGAGAACTTTCGCTGCCTAGGTGAACTACTAGTGTTGGAATTGTTTCCTGATTGTTCCGTTGAATGGTTAAACCATAGCGAAATAATGACTTCGTGCCTGGACAGCGTGGCGGCAAAATTACAATTAACCTCTTCAAGATCAAGATATTTACAGCGCGCGCGATAGGGGATCGATGTGACAACTTTAGTCCCACCCTTAAAAATGCTAGACGCTAATTGGTCGAAAGCTTGACTACGAACAGTTTTAAATACAAGAGAATCCATGAAGTATTCCTTTTAGTGTGGACTCCGTGGTTTTCATGTCTACAAAGAGGTGTGGACCCCCATTGTTGGTGAGGTTTTGAGGTGCTGCCACGAAAGAAAAAATCCCTTTGATCGCTAGGCTACGGCCGTGATGAAGCCACTCCCTGGACGTCTCGCCGACTGCACCATTGGTCATTTGCCAAGGGAGATTTTTCGAATAATTGGCTTTTTTTTCTCTTGAGGGAGGTGTTGTCAGCGTCGAAATTGTGGATAAAAACCACTGAAGATCGCCAGTTGTGCTATGGGGGCCAATTGGAAATAAGGGGGAAATGTGCAGTGCCGAATGTCGAGTACACACGTAAATTACGCTCCACTGCGGGACTGCGGTAGCACGAGTAAACTACGCACAACTGCGGGACTGCGGTAGCAGGTTTCTAAAGTTGAATGTAAGTGAGGGGGTATTCTAGAATCAAGCCCAAATATAGCATAATACGTGGATAAAAAAGCGTCTAAGAATGTCTAGTTGATTGAGCGGAACGGTGCGCTCAGTCCGTTTCCAGTGCGGCACGCGACCTGACTCAGCCAATTTATTAAGTGTTTTTTTCATATGGCCTTTGAAACTCTTCAAAAGCACTGACAAGATGACGTTCTGACAAAAAGCTTTAAAGTGATGTAATATGTTCGTCCAGTATTTGCTTCTCTGGTTGAAGTTGAAGTTGAAGACTGGCTGAAGTAGTAGGGGTACAGTGAACTCGTGAGTGAGTGAGGTATCGTCACTCTATGTAAATAGGGAAGACGAACCTCTTCGTTACAGCCTTGTCGTTGTATGTTTTCCTGTAAACAACGACGCTTGCGCTTCGGCCTCTGCCATCGCACACATTAATAATTAGGTCTTTTAAACTGAACTTTTTAACTGTCATCCCAGTCTTTGAAAATATGTCATTATTTTGTAATGGACTGAAATTTTGAACTTGACCTTTGCTTGAATCACGCACTAGTGAACTTCTGTGCGGCAGGTGACGTCACTGATTAAACATCAAAATGGCGGTGCGAACTGACTCAAGGCTCAAGGTCCTGATTAAAGCAAATAAATTCAACGCTACAGATGTTAAAAAACCCGTAATCATGGGTCGATTAAAATTGTCGGCCTATCTCAGAATGTTGTGCCTTCAGGGAGTAATTAGCCCCGCTGAGCAAAGAAATTTAAAGAGAAGTTCTTGAGCCTTAGCTTTCTTCAAAGCCATTTTACAAGTTATTTAATCAGTGAATAAAAAGACTGAGTTCTTCAGCGGTTCCCACCGCCGCCGCAGCACAGTTTCTTAGAAAGTTATCCAAGTTTACAAGTGGTCTGAATATTATTATTCAGACTCTCGACAACTCCACTGACAGTTTTGATACCATGATTTAGCTTCATGTAGAAAATATTGTAATAATCAAAGTAGCATTTATGATCACCGACTGTAGTAATTATAAAGAATTAAGTCCGAAACAACGTAAAGGAAGCCTGTTCGTAGTTTTGAAATGTGGGAAGTTTGTTTTAAAGAAGCAGATACGATTGGCTGAGGCCGTCCTTTTCGTTACCAAAAATGTCAAAACGATGGTAACGCCTATGATTAACCTCAATGTTTTTGCCGGGATATATGGCATTGTGCGGAAAAAAGTACTCAGCAGTCGTGTTTTTGTTTTGTGTTTGT
This sequence comes from Astreopora myriophthalma, assembly GCA_014634185.1. Taxonomy (NCBI): domain Eukaryota; kingdom Metazoa; phylum Cnidaria; class Anthozoa; order Scleractinia; family Acroporidae; genus Astreopora; species Astreopora myriophthalma. The sequence goes on from BLFK01000881.1 coordinate 104,150, forward strand.
TTTTCAGTTATTGCTGCTGGGGTTTTCAATTTGTGAAACCAAAACTCACTAGCTCTTTTACATTCACGCTGGATGGCTGGATCCTTCCTCAGAGAAGCCTTTTGTTTCTAAGTCATGGAATTCTAAATGACTGATATCACTGCATACATGTAATCTGGTACAAGGGCTTCTCATGATTCAGCTGTTCCGTACTGCGTGACGTGTTCAGAGAATTCTAGCAATTGCTGGTTTTCAGTGTCACGCCATTCAAAATAGATCAAAATAAAAATAAAAACCGTTCAATAGATAAAGTCCAGAATCTGAGGAAAGGTCCCAGCAATTTTTCTTACGCAAGATATGCGGAGAAACTTTTTACCCAAATTTATAGAGATTTGTATGGAGACGCCATGCTGGTGCCCATCCGGATGGGCACCAACATGGCGGCCGGAAACCAAAAGAAACATCTGTCACTGAGTTTTGCTACAAAAGCGTAAATATATATATCGAGGAACTCAAAAACAGTAATATAATACTTTTCATTATACAAGATAGCCAAATTCCCTGAAATAAGTCACTTTTTTAACCAACAAGATAGTTCTCTCGGCCGTCATGTAAATGCCGCGTCACGCAAAAACTTAGAAATTCAAGCGTGGTCTATCACAAAACCAAGAACCCATTCGAAGCAAAACTTTGTATGAATATTAGTTTTCAGCTGCTCTTATTCATCATGAAAGTAAAATATCAGGAGGATGAATAGTTTTGTAGTTTGAGTTTTAGTGACGTCATGTGAAAACCGGCATAAATGCAAATTTTCCCCTTGTTCTATTTCCTTGTTTGTTTGTGGGGAGGGGGGGGGGGGGCAAAATGCAATCTATTTATTAAATTAATACGCCCATTTTTGGCCGAGTAATGACTTTTTGTCCCAATTAGGGAATTGAACTGGGAAAAATCTGCATTACTTGGCAAAATGACCCATTGGGTTTTCATCTGTCGCGCGGTGCCCATAGCCCTTGTATAAAGAAACAGGGCAGTAAACCCGGTCGGGAATAACACTCTAACCATATCGGAGCAGTCTGGTAATTCATTTCCATAGCGCTTGGACAATATTACATACTGTACGTCAAGTACCTGAAAAAAAAATTGTTATAAAAAAGTATGAACGATTCAAATCATAAAATAGGAACCAAAGTGATAAAAGCGAGCAGAAAAATCATGATTCTTTCACACAGTAAAGGTAACACGTTTCTGTTAACTTGCTCGTGACTTGCGCAGAACTTTGACTGACGATGACTCATGTTTGACAAGGACCACTTGCGTCACTTATGCCACGTGACTGACCATTTTCTTACCACGCTTGTTGATCGATTTTCTTATTTCAACACCGGGACGGTGAGCAAGGAACAACTCAGATTGCCAATTAAAGGTAAGAATTTAAAGGTTCTTCGGTATACCGTAATAATTGCTGTCAGGCACGAGTTTAAAGACAAACAAAGGAAATTGGTTAGGCCAAGAAAGTTGTAAGCAAACTAAACATGTCCTTCACACCGGTTTAAAAACCGTAAAGAAGATATGAAAGACCATAACAGCAAAAAGACATGAAGCACTTGCTTGGGAATAAACAGACAAGAAAGTGACTACCTTATCAGCGACTTCTGCTTTATTTCGCTGCCAATAGAAGGCAGTCGAGCGTAGCACGACTGGCTGATGTTTTACACGAGCCGTCTATAGTGGGACGTTTTTACAAGTCGTTAGAAATACATGCAAAAACAATGGCAATCTCCTTTTGGGTTTGTAATCACTCTTAACACCTACAAATGTTCTCTTTGTCTTCACTATAGAAGTTTGAGGAAAATTTTCATTTTAAGTGGACATAATGCAAGCATAACTATGGTGGACAGTTTCCTTGTAGTCTTGATTTCATAGTATAAATGGTCTCAGTTGATGTCAAAAACGTCGGTACTGAAAATAAACACTGTGGAAATAATTTTGCTTTCAGCTTGAGGGTACGTACAATGATTTGACTTCCCCGGCCTAACCAGAGAAACATTTTGCGCCTACGTCACGTGTGCGACCCGATCTTGTCTTTCAGAACATGTAAGTCGATGTTGGCCCAGTTCGTTATCAATTTTCGGCTAATTTCCCACAATTATGCCCGTGAAAGAATAAAAATGTTAAAGCGGGGACAATTTGATACGTACTAAGCTACACACATAGTCAATCTTTCCCCAAGCGTTAGGAACAAATGCTATGCAAGAGTATCTTTAGTTTAACCTTGGATTTTAGAGTACCTTTCATAAAATAATTAGGATAGTACGCGCTCTCTCATTGGTCAATAGGTGAGTTTAGATGAGAGTATGAAAACACGATTGTGACATAACACGAGTTTTGATTGGAAATATGGGCGTGTATCGAGAAAATATATTTCAGTCAAGAAGTAAATAAACAGCAGTTTCCTTCATTTGTCGAGCTATCTTTGAGAAATAATTTATAAAAGCAATAGAGGACTTTTTGCCGTGTTTACAAAGCCTAATCTAATCACTGGGGGCTGGGAGAATTCTCGACAGTTATGCCAAACTGTCTCGAATTCTCCCAACCCGCCTCGTGTCTAGATGCGGCCATGTAAACACGGAAAAAGTCCTCTACAAGACGTGCACTGTTCAAGGGAACTGAGTGGGCTCTGGTGTCTGACACTCTATTGTTCTGAAGGTCTTAACTTCCGGCTTTTACATTAAAAAGTTTAATCAATAGCTTGACTTCGGTAACTCGAGACGGTGAATATTTGAAATTGTCGTTGAAATTTAAAGACGTCATCGAGTGCACAACCCCAAGCATCTTTTATGACTTTTATCATTTCCTTCGTGCGTTTATTGTTTTGTAATCCACAGCTTCCCCAAGACGGTGCCAATAACACTGAAACCCCTCCAAATTCACGCATGTGATAAAAATCAGCCTGGGTCGTTTCAGTTCTACTCGCACTTAACGTGAACTAAATCATTCAACGTCAATCCGATCTTGCCATCGCTTTGATAAACGACTTACGTTGTTCATAGAATGAACAGATAAGGCAACTGAACGAGTCGCTATCCAACTGGGATAAAAGATATGAGTTAGAGTAGGTTTGGATCGCCACATGACCGCAATATAAAGTTACCAGTACTGTGAAAAATCAACGCCAGACATGGTTGTCATTGACTCATTGCATTTGAATATATTCATATAGATATTTGTGCCGAATAAGTAAGTAATAATAATAATTTATTATTATCCAGCCTTTTGCGAAAAAAGAAAAAGAAGACAGAATTGTTTTACAAAGCTTTTGACAAACCTCAACTTTAATACTCACGGGCATGCATCTTGGCTGACTCGCAAACAACCCCGGCCAGTAGGAAACGGAACGAAACATGGTAATTTAATTTTGTGTGGAATTAACTAAAAACTCTTTGAGAATGAAGTGCTGATTACTTCCATACACGGTTTTTAAAAAAAGCAAAGGATTTAGCTCTTTGTAGGAACAAAATCTTTAGAGCTCACTAGTTTGTATAGTGCATTAGGCAACGCTTTTTTCTTTCTCTAATGCTGTTTTCGTCCAGTGAAGTCGGTTCAAAGGCGGTCCCATATTAGCCAATGTGTTGGCTTAGCATTACAGCAATATACCAGCCTTACAGGTATGTCTACTTTTCTGATCGGAATGAAAGATAGATGCAGAAATCTTGATCATACTTCAGACTATACTTCCGACCACGGAAACTCCGCTCAGGTGAATACCGACAAAATGCTCAAAAACTAATCGCAGATTATTAAGAAAGACTTCAGGCTCACGATCCTTAAACCCGCACTGAAAAGTTTTGCGCTACAAAAATTTATTATTATAAATTTAATTATAGTTCTAGCTATGAGCCAGAAATACAGAAACTAGGTACTGCAGCAAAGACGAGCCAATATTTAGAAAAATAATCAGTCCACTAAAAGCTTCGTTAAAATAACTCTTCAGACTATTACAAAATCGGAAACAAAAATATTTGGCATTACATTCCGGACAAACATTTTTGAGGTATTAAATTCGTTTTGAGTTTAGTTGGCAATGATTTGTCGAACAAGCGAAACGAAATGAATTTTCGTGCTCAGTGTGACCTGTAGGCGGGAAATCAGGAATAAAACTACCAACTTCCTATGGAAATAATCACTTTAATTAACATACAAGGCCGAGACAGTGATATATTACAATAATGTCACATAAACAGTTCCAAAATACGTATGCCTTAGCTTGTTACGTATCGATTGCATCTTGTTTCCTAGTAAACTAAAAACCTCTTCACACACTAAAGATCGCAACTGTTGCTCTGACAAATTAAGATAAAGGCACTTAATCCTCTATAAAAGATTTTTTTTAAGATAATGTATGGGCTTCTGTGACAGTTTGTTTTTGGTCATAAAAATTAGGGAGCGGCCTGTTTACGCGATAAGTTCAAAACTGATTCACTGCAACTATTTTAGAAGAACTTTTTTCCGGGTCTAATACACTCTTCAGCAGTTTATTTCTATTTTAATCACACGAAATTGTCCCCCACTTATTTCAAACTACAAAATAAAACCCTTATGTTACAAGAACAATAAAAATTCGCAAATATACCCTAACCCAGTCAGTATCACTCAGCATCGTGCTTCCCAGTTATACATAAAAAAAACCTCTTTACGCCTGAAGATTGCAACTTACCGTGGCTGTTAATTTGATTATGTCGTCTGTTTTCTCGGCACAATTTACAATCACCTGGAATTTTCAGGGTGAAATGGCTTTATGAAGAGTCGAAATGTTGTTCGTTGTCATGAAAATGTTTGTCCTTTTCATTACAATCTGTAGTAATATGTTTTTTTGTTTGCACTTTCTTAGTGAAATTAAGAATATCCGAGTTTATTTTCCGGACGAGTTTAACATCACCGATCGGAAATTTTCGAGGTTTAATTTGCTACACATGTATCTTTTATTCATACAACTTACAAGCTTTATGATCGTGCGGCCTAATATCGCTGAGTGGATTCTTTTTTTAGCCTGTCCATTGACGCGCACTGAAGTTCTTCCTTCTTGTCGATAAAAGCCCGAGTGTCCGCTCTCCTCAGGAAGGAAGGTTGAGCTGAAGTTACCGGAGGCACGTAAGGCGGCTCCTCTTTCACTATTCTCCGAAGAAAACAGGCAAAGGTGTGCTTTTTTACTATTAACGCTTTTATAAGGACGTTGAGGCTGAAGGCGCTAAAACCTAAGTTAACAATTTGTTCATGCTTTACCGTGCGTATAACGAGTGATTATTCACGCGAGCTATTTCGAGAGCGGCACGAGAGGAGAGTAAGAGCTGCTCACGGCGCAGCTGAGAGCAACTCTAGTTTTTTGAGTGTTCTTTAAAATTGTCGCCTGCATCATCTAGATCTCTCGATATCGGTGCACAGCTAAATGCATGAACCAATTGATTTATAACATTGCCAACGCATTTTCTGCAAAGAAAGAGAAGTTTGCATTTCTTTAAGATTCAAGATTATTAGGCACGCTCTCGGCCGGACGCGTACTGAATTTGATTGCGTGGATTTGTTTGCTATATCATTAAACGTAATAACAAGTTAAGAACGTATATCTCAAGCTGGAAGTTTAGTTGAAGAGCAATTGAGTTCACGGGCAATTTACTCAGTAATATGGTGAGCAGTGTAGAGTGGTTTTAATACGGTTGGAAGGCAATTATGAAACTTGTACGACAATTAAACACTGCAGGTTCAGTCTTGTCACTATCCCAAAAGCCACCTCACCAATGGTATTCTAGACTATTCCAAAAACCTACTGTAAAAGGAGGCAAACATGGGGTGGAATTCATGGAGGCTTTTGAGCTTCATTGCCGGAGATTTAGACCATGCACAATATTAGATCGAGTGACTCAAGGACACTTTAAGGACGGCCCGAACCTTACTGAGGACATCCAGAAATGGAGGATGTTTAGATCATGCTCAGCCTTGGCGAAAAAAATACCGTGACGAGTGTCCATTAATTTTTTGTAGACAATACTCAGCTCACGGCTTGAGACTCGAATTCTTTGTACATGCATGAATCGTCCAGTCTTGAACCGCTAATCGCATGAAATCAAGTAAACGTTCAACAAAATCAGGATGGGCCCAAACAAGCAATCAGGTTATCTGAGTACCCGGCAGCTGAGAGCAGAACTTGAAAACGTTACTCCAACGTTTTCAAGTCCAGTGGCGCCTGTTAAGGATGTTCGAAAGAAGGCATTCAAGAAAAAGCGGAGTCCAAAGAGGGCTACATTCCGTAAATCTAGTGTCCCCAATCAGCCGCTTTTCGACCTCCATGATCAGTCGTCGAGACCATTTCGTTCACTCGAGAACCGCCAGTGATGACGGTTTTTTTAGTATCTTCCTCACCACCTGTTGCAAAACGTGCTTTTCGCGCGGGCCCATCAAGTAATATAATAGTTCTACGGTAACCCCCCTCTATCAGTTCACAGTGCCGTTAACTCTCTTAAATTGCCATTATGCAATCCCTTTGAGGATCGATATGAAGTCGAGTCTTTTCCTGCCAAGAATTCAAGTCTTTTCATGCGCCGATAGACGACTTGGCATTCGTCTATAATCTATAATCGCGGTTTGAACGCGATCACGAAAGTCAGCGAAGAAACTATTTAGCACTCAATAAAAAAGGGAGCAATAATCAGTGAAGCTCTTAAGAATCGGCATAAATTCAAACCGCAAAGTGACTTAATGACAGACGTAATATTTGACGTTTAATATTGTGTTCAGTAAAGCTCACTCGGAAGAACCGCAAATATTTGTCATTAGCTTAAAGTGAGCAATTCATGACTTAAATACCAAGCTATTAAAGAGAGATGCGATTAACTGAACGGCCCTGCTCGACAACATCTCCATGCTGGGAGCGAATTTTACATCGCATCCGTCTTTTCGCGTGAAGCTCTGAGGTGAGCCATTAATGAGACGCGCAAATAATCTTTATCTGCTTCAATTACAAAAGCTACGAACACATGTTCAACATTTTCTATTGAGAACATGAGAACAAAAATGATAGGCAGGTTCGCACGAAACTATATAAAGCGCCCTTACGAGTTAAGAAGCCGCTAGGGAGAAATCTTCACATTCTTGTAAGCCACTGTTAAGCCTTAAAACCCGGCACAAACTTTAGTAAGGATTACACTGTAGGGAATAATAAAGAGGACTGCAAGTGCCTATGAAGGGCATTATGCAAAGAGCCTAAGGAAGTTACTGCTCAGTCGCACTTTCTACAGAAAATGTATGTTACCCAGAAAGCTCTAGATACGCGTGATAACTTGAGAGTGAATTGCGGGAGTTTTTATAGGTTTGTTCACGCGCATGGCATCAATCAAAATGCGGCAGAACCGAGCAAAGTTAAGATCAAAGAGATTCGCGCCATCGATGTTATCGTCCAAAGCTGGTAAACGACCAAATTGTCGGTACTTCTGTCAAAGAAGGTTCGAAAGAAGGTTTACAACGAAAGAACACCTATCTGTGAACAGAGTTTTCCACATTAAAGTCAATGGCCCAACATTTTTTGCGGGTGGGGGGCTGGGACTAGGCACAATAGCTGCGGATCTTGCGCAATATTGCTGAAGGTGATTTAACGAGACAAATTCCATATTATTGCCCTCTAAATGAAGCAAACAAAGTTATCGATTAAGAAAAGTGTGCGCCTTTAACGGAGATAACCAGTTTGACGTTTAGACATGTTATGGCAGTCACCAAAATTGGCAAAAACAAATAACAAAAATAACGAAACAAAACAAAACAAAACAAAACATAAAAAAACAATTACCTGCACGAGATTTCAAAATTTCAGTCAAATATTTTTTTTCAATATTTTTAAACTTTCCTCATTCAAACAGATCAATAACGGAAATAAAGCTATACTAGAATGGGCTTCTGGCCATAATTGTTATTTTACTATGATCGCTCTTACGAATATCAAACCGCGCAGAATTGAACGTCGTCATAACTACTTCCTAATAACCAAGGTTAAATGTTAGACTCATAATGACACAGCCCCTTGAAAAGCAAGCCTGGCTGGATAAATGGAAATGTAATACATGTCCTCAGTTTTAGTATCGAATGGTATCACAAGAGAGATAACAGTTCTGAATGTTCTTTAAAAACCCAATTAGCTCGCTTGTTACGCGTCGGTGAAAGGTACCGCCAATGTTGGCTTATATCAAGTACCTGACAGCTTTTTTTCCTATGCATCTGTGGTGCGCAGTCAGTCAAAGGCTTAGAGCGACCGATCAGCGCAAAGGACTTAGCTCGCTGAAACGTTGCAGCTGGCGTGCGCGGATTGTAAAACGCAGTTCTAGGTAAGAAACTTTCAGCACTTTTCTTTCACAAAACACTATGCTCTTTGCCAGTAACTGGTGGTATAGCTCAATTTGGAGTAGAGTTTCGTACAGGAATTTTTTTAGATGCAAGCAACAACGATTCCATACTGTTTGCAACCAAACCCCTTAGCATCCCCCCACCAATAGAGAGAGCTCCATTCCGCAGACAACTTTCCACTAAGACATTGATAATACAGGTTTTTACTATCTCACTGACCGCGTTCCATATAGAAAAAATAGCAACCCTACTAGAAACAAATAGTTTGTAATCACAAAAGAACTATTTTTTGCAACAGCCATGGAAAAGGAAGAATGTTGTTATTTTCCGACGTTATTTGAATCACGCAATTCAAGGTTGCTTTGTGTACATGAAACACGGTTTCCGGTCAACAAACTATCTCAGTTAAGAACGAGCTGTAAACTTAACTGTCAACTTGAGAGAACATCGAGATTTCCCCTTAATTCTGCCACGCGTACGGCATTGTTGACTCTTTGCTCTCCTTCGTCTGGAAAGAAATTCTATAATAATGATTCAAGAGAAGATGGAAGCGAAAAACAGGGGGTTTTTATAGAGTAACCGACTATTGATTTCTGGCTGACTTTTCAAGAGACATTCCACGCTCAGATCAACTCCTAAGTGGAAGATCACGTCTGACTGAACATAAATCTTATCAGGAAAAACGATAATTTCGTGTCACTTGCACTTTGCTTTTATTAAGACCGAGTTTGTTTTATCAATGGTAACTACAACAAGCTTGCTTAGTCAAGATTTACATCGATTGTGCAACTTGCGCCTGACCAAAAAGTAATTGGCACAATCGATTGGTTTCATTTCGGTTTCGTGGCTTCTGTTCTCTAGATTTTCCATAGCATTTCCACAAACAATTTAACTAATGACATAGCTCGCATTCCTTAACCAGCAGTTGACCCGCTGTAGTAATCTAAACTATCCTTTTGGATAAATTGGATTTCAGTTAAATTCACTCTTTGCTTATGAAGTCCACAAAAGTAAATTGATTTCCAGCTTTGCTCTCTCACTGTCTGTAGCTTTGTAGTTTGTGCATGTGACATGGGATGTATTTCAAGGAGATGAAAACATGCGGGCTTAATTCAGAGATACGCACTCCGCCACGAATACATGCGTTGTTTGCCTGAATTTCCCAGATGAGCTCATCAAGAAAACTTCCTTGCATGGCTAATCAGGGAAAATTTTACGGCCGTCTTATTTTAGTTAAAAGGCGGATTAGACACACTCGTAGTCAAGTTTACAGAGAGTAAAACCCAACAGTCTCACGCAAACACTTATTAGGGTATTTTTTTAAACGTTCAAACGTGTTAATTGTAGCCACGCGTCTGGAACGGAAAAACCCCATCAAGCGTTCCTCAAACGCTTTGCTCACGCTTCGGATTGGTTTGAACAAAACACCGTAACAAGGAAGCTAGGAAAAGTAGTATAAAACGTAAGTACGCAGGAATTCCAACGCAACGCTTTATTCTTGGCCGGAAAAAAAATATTTCGCACGTGGTAAGCCAAACTCGAGAGCCTTAGCGAGATAGATTGGTGAACTGCCAGTTAAAGGCAGGCCGACAAAGGGATGGGAGTGTTAGGTGCGCCAGCGATAAGGCCACCGTATCTGACATTTTCAAGTAAGACGTACTCGTTTTTGACAAATTAGAACACTTTTCTGTTTTCTTAACTCTTTGACCATCGTGGGAACTTCACCTCTCCTTTGGCATTGACAACATGTTAATCTTGGTTTTTCTGTGATCTGTATCTTGGTCAGGAAAGATAGCACGTGACACGACGGCCTCCAAGCTCAGCGTAGATAACTTGGTTATTTGTTACGGCCAGTAAGAGTTATTGACTCGAAATGTTATGATTCGCGTACACTCGTTTAGCAATGTTAAGCTAAAATGTCGACAACCATTTAAGGCAATCAAGGCGAGGATCTTTTCTCGGCTTATCTGTCAGGCCATCTCTAATCCCCCGTTTTTGCGAATTCTTTACACTTACGCAGATTCGCCAGTCAAAGATCTCTTTACTTTGTTATCGGAAAAATTAGTTGGACAATTATGTTCCTGTACACTCTCCCACGCGGCTTGGAAATCCTCGCCAATTGATTAACCCTGTATTCGTCACCACTAACACTTTAAACGAAAACAGAATTATTGAATGTGAACGGAAATGCTTATTTCAATATGCGACATGTGTATACCTTGATAAACGCAATATGACTACAAATCGATAGATATCGCTATGACCTCTTTAACCAGATCTGGCCATCCCGAATTGATATCCATCGATATCGGACCTGCTTTCGCTTAAATTTAATTTATACCCTTAGATGTTTTATCTCGAATAGTTATTGTCCAGCGCTGCTACTCGAAGAGTGATGCGAGCCTTATCGACCGACTGACAAGCACCGACAAAGCAAAGACGGTCGAGCTAACGGCATGCAAAACTAGTTGCAATATTGAATACGCATACACATGAATTCTTCAGATTCGGTGAAACGTTCTTGATGATTGATTCATACTTTTTTTGCTTTCGACGTGTTCGCATTAGCCGACATTTCGCTCTTCTTGATCGTGAATAAGTCTTGAAGGAATATGCAAACACCCCTCTGTAACAGACCCAGTGAAATCCGACCCAGTGGATTTTTTCCCTTCACCCAGTGAAAATTCAGCCTCCCTGGTACCTGGTGAAATTTTTGATTTTACCCGGCCAGTTTGTGGCTTCCCCGGTGTGACTTTTACATACCCAGCATATATCATTTGTGTTTGTTTGAAAAAGGCAAAACAGCGACCTGACACAAAATTTGCCGACCCGGTGCCGTTTTTTCCGAAAACCCGGTGAGAATATAGATGCCACTGGGTCTGTTACAGAGGGCTGTATGCAAGTTATGCGTCTCAGCTTGAAGGGTGAAAATGGTTCTTCATGTAATTGGAAATGTACCCCTAACAGCACGTCTGACACTCAATTGCGTTAAACATGCAAACATCCAAGATATCACACTGAAGCACAACACACGTTAGCTTTTCACGAACTACAAAATTGAAACCATTCCAGTCCTGCGTGGGCATCCAGTCGTAGAAAATGTTATATATGTGTCATATTACTCGCGTTTCGCTCGGCAGGGATCGGAATATAGCTAGTCTAGTAATATTTTCCCATAAACACGCCACATCGAGCCCGTATCCCAAACAAGGATCAGTTTGCACTCTTGAATCCATCTCTTGCCAGGATCTCTTGGCTCAGTTAAGGACGGATTACAACTTGACACACACTATCTATGGAAATGCCTACAATAAGTTAATTCTCTCTTTTTCTGAGCATTTCTACCCCAACATTTTGGCCTGAATCCTGGCTTCAGCCCCCTGGCTTTGGGTTCTTAAATGAACACATAATCTGTTTATTTCTCAAACACGATTCTTTTGTAAACGGAGAAGGATACAGAAAGTTCTTTTTTGCGCTTCTGTCTGAGGGAGTTTGATTGGTCTGCAGCAAGACTACTATCTCCACCTTCACATTTTTTTAATGGTGGTGGGGGTGGGGCTGGGGGGATTACTCAAAAGGGTTTAGGACAAAAAAGCCTGAAGTACTAAAATAAAATGGCAATTTCATGAGTTTTTCGATTTTTGAAATTCTCAACCATCAAAGTTTCGTCTCGAAGAGGGCGCCACCTCCCGCCGAAGTTACGGTGTTGAGTTTTCATACCCGTGTCGCGTGTTTGCTAATAGCGAAAATTCCTTTTCGAATTCGTTTCACAGAATATCAGTTACCTATCCATTCACCGCAATAAGAGTCCAGTATGTTCAAATTGGGAAAATCCCGTAAACTGATGTGCCTTCCAACTTTGTCTGGAACGTTTCGAAACAACGAGTAAAACGTGGAGGGCAAAATGGCGTATTCATCATGTCTTTGAAACCCTTTTAGCTCTCTGATGCTTTGAAAAGAAGAGCGTCGGTCTTAAATTCTTGATGGATTCCTAATAAATTGAGCCAAAAAATACTATTAAACTGAGGAGAGCTGGCTAAAAATATTGCCAGAATTTAGTAGTGTAATGTCACTCGTCTTTCGTTCGGGTTGTAACATTTCAGTGAGAGAGCTTTTTAGCAGAGCTTTCTTGTAATGTTATGCAGCACCATTATTGTTTTAGGCTGTTTACGCTAGTTTAAACGTTTGCATCGGACAGATAATTGAAAGTGTTGGACCACCCAGGACTTTCCAGTGTTGATGTTCAAATATTTTCGGTGCAAGGTGCATGCAACGTTAATCTCCCAGCATCGGTAAACCCGGCCAAGGCGTGGCCACTGATTTGACACCATTAAAGAATTTTCACTCCTGCGCTTCTTTTTTCCGAATCTTCTAGAATGGAACGTTTTGAATCTTAACGTATAAAACTCTGACATTAACAAGTAGCGAAAGCCAAGGCCGTCTGTGGCTTAATACAATCGACCAAAATTATCTTTGACGGATTAAAATACAGCCTTTGACAACATTCTGAGATGAGGGTACGGCAGGGAGTTTCTAGCTTGGCTGGGCTGTTTGATCTTTCAAGAAACCGTATTCCTCCAAAATAAATCAATCAATCAATAAATATCAGGTAATGGGCGGCAATAACGCTGTTGTAGTTTCAGTGACTAAAAATCAGACCATCTTCAGGCCGGAAGATAACGTAGCGCTCGCTTCAGGCCACTGTTCTTTGGGTTATGTATTACCAATCTTGACCACAAGCCATTTCATCTTGTTATTTAGCTTTTCTCTCCGCCATCTTTTCCAATATAATTGTCTTCATCTTTTTCGTCTTCCTCTTTTGGCCCTAGCCACTCGCATGCTAGTTGAATCAAAGTTGAATCAAATCCTAAATCGGATCTCTTACCAAGAGATGATATACTGTGCAAGAGTGTGGGTACAACGAATACTAAACGTGCACAACCATGCCAATTTTCTGCTGTGTATTTTGCGACACCATTAAATTATGCGCCATAGTTTATGTGAATGACCATATCAACCCTGTCGTTACTAATTTTTCATACTCCACTCCCTACTATCACAGTACCACACCGTTAGTTTGAAACATGGATGACTTATTTATTTATGCCATGGTGCTAGGGCGTTGCCAAGTCGACATATACTGAACATGCAAACTTAAGGGAAGCCGCCCACGGGTGATACCAGCTAGTGCGGGCATATGCCCGCGCGATGAGTTGGCAAAAACGAGAATCTGACAGCTGTTAAACGGTTGATGTTATTAGCGAGAAATATGGTTGTTAGTTTTTTCTTCTTATGGCGATTAGTTTTGTCTCTTATCGACGTGATCAGCTGGGAAGAAAGATCATCGCTAATTCTATAATCGGGACTTAAACGACTGACGTCGCCCAAAAGGTTTTATCTGAAGAAAATCATGAAATGAAAACGCCTTATTTTTCCCGAGACAAATCGTCATCTACTGAATCGATGACTGAAACTGCGAGAACAGATCAAGTTAAGCGCGAACCGCGATTTTCCGAATTATAAACGCTTAATTTCACCATGGCCGGCACGTGAAAACATGTTAATATTATATTGTTACAGTGATACACTTGCTGTTTTGAGTAGAGGATTTTTTTTCCCGAATCAACAGACCTAAAAACAATACAGCTGCGTCCTTAGCCGATTCAATGAAGGTAAAGGTTGTAAAACAAAGAGATACGTGGATACGCCTCCATCTATGCCCGCCTTGGGGTGGGGACTACGGTAGAACATGCACATGGAATTTTCGGCCCTGAAGAATTCCCCGTCGAAGAATATCGTTTCAAGTTGGTTTGAAAAACGAACTTAAAAGCTTTTTGTTTGTTTGGCTTTATTTCATTAATCGCCTTGAAATAAATTTTAAACGCCTAGTCATGATCCTATGACTATATTTTGTAATCGGATTATATGGTGATCATTTATACAACCATCACGCGCAAGAGTTTTCTTTTGCCAATTTGATCCAAAACTCAAACAATCTCATAGTCTTCAAGTGCAAGGTCCAATTTGTTAACTTTCCGTTCAAAATAAATAGCGCGAGAAGAAAAAACAAATAGAACACCACACCAAATACCCATGAAACAGAGAAAGTTTGAAGTATTAATACATCAGTTTTCGTCGAACCCGTGTCCGACAATCCTAAATGAGTCTCACATGTCTGTTCCTCGTCGTCGTTCGGGTAAAGGGTTCCAGAATGAAAAGAAAAGCTTTAAAATGTTCGTTGTGGTAAAGGTGTCAACACGAAGGATTTTCGACAGCTAAAATGTACATATATATATCTGTCTTGCGGTTGAACAGATTTTTATTATCACTTCTATTGTTTTAGGATTAATGTCGTCAAGTTTGGTGAAGCTTTATATGAGGCTAGCGCTCTGATCTTGTTCAGTTGATGGAAACGCGCCCGAACTTACGGAAACACATGTTTTTGGACTTTCTCTGTATAGTCGCGGCACCGCGGAGGTTCACTGACTGACTAGAAAGATGATATTGAACTAAGGCATGCCCGCACAAACAACTTTGCCTCCGCTGCCTAAATGATCGGGTCTTCCACCGCTAGCCTAGGCTCCTCAGCAGACTGTGGTCTTTCTTATGTACCCGCAGGTCCCTTGAATAAAAGAACCCATTTATTAATAGATGCGCAACAAAGAGATGAAGGCATTGTTCCGGTACCCGCATTTTCACGCTACTTAAAACGCAGTAATATGTTGAAGGGTTGTTCACGTCCCTTCGAAACTGTCGTAAAGCGCGTATGAGTAGACATAATAAACTTAAGAATAGCGTTCTGTACTTGAAATTCTACACGCTGAGCGAGTCTCAGAAAAGGCTTCGTTTTATGGTTGCTTTAGTCCAATCCTGAGCACGAGTTTGTCTACAGCATCGAAAGATTTGCGACTCCAATTGTCACTCATGCTGCCTTTCCAAATGTCCTCTTCAAAAACAGGAACTGAAATATCTGGCTGGACAGGTCGCGTGTCACTTTGATCTTGTGACCGACTTGTGCCCCAAAAGAGCTTATCAAAACGTGCTAATGCGCTAAATGCCGATGCATAACTCTCTTAAAATGATTAAATACCCGGATAACTCTGGCAAATGGATCGTAATGTTCCCTAACCTTTACCACACTAGAGTCCATTTATAGTAAGAGTAACGTCGTGTTGGCACGTACGTGTTAACAGGGAGCTTATGAAACAACCACGACGACGACGACGACTACTACGAGGACGTCCTTTAAAAATACAAGTTCGCGTTATTGGTATCACTACGAAGCTATTTCATGTCGCTCCGCGTTTAAAATGTTTAGTAATTGTCGAGGAATTAAACTGGTATGAGCGGGTTAGAAGCGTAGAGAGAGAACTGAAAATTCAAGGGAATGAGCTAACGTCCTCCATAGAACCTTAAATTTGGTCATTCCACGTCGTTATTATGAAGATGACGGCAAAGAAATGTGTGCCAAAATGTAAAACGCACGTGCAGAGCGTTCGGAGCCCTTGTTTTTGCTCACTAAACCTACTGTTCTGTGGCGTCGTCGTTTCGTAAGCTCCCTGTTTTGTGGACTCGGGTCTAATCTGAAAAACCACTGAATGGTCTAAAGATGTTGTATGTCTTTCCTGGTGATGAAAAATAACCAAATCGTCAATATTAAGACCTATAATCCTACATGATTAGTACTTCGCCAGTACCTTTTCGATTTTTCGTGTCCTTGGTCAAGCTACGTGAACAGGAAACTTAGTTAATCCTCCCGAGGATCTGTATCACTGGCCAAAATCTGACAAAGCCACAGTGATTGCCACTATGCTGATTAAACCTTCAGTAATCTGTGCGAGGAACCATTGGTATCTCCGCTAACGTTTTATCACAGTAGCAAAATGAACAGCGGTCTAGCTTTCCCGGGGCTGTATCGTAACAACGTCAACACTTGATCCACAACTCAAGAAGTGGAACTTTTCATATCACCAGGAAGGATAGCGAGGAAACTATGTTTGTCAACGTTAAAAGAGAAATTCATTCAGGCAAAGAGAAAGCTGACGTGAAGGCAAAATGTAGCTATAATCAACCTGCATATTGCGACTATCGAATCGTTGGAAGACATTTTGATCGATCCCATTATACGACCGATATTAAGCAATAGACTTCACCTTTCTGTGGTTTATAGGCTATTACACCACCCGGGACATTGAAGAATTCTTTTGAATGTTCTTCCAACATCCTAAGTGGTTTATCAGGCCA
Organism: Astreopora myriophthalma; assembly: GCA_014634185.1. Taxonomy (NCBI): domain Eukaryota; kingdom Metazoa; phylum Cnidaria; class Anthozoa; order Scleractinia; family Acroporidae; genus Astreopora; species Astreopora myriophthalma. The sequence continues at coordinate 120,758 of BLFK01000881.1, forward strand.
TTAACCACAGAAATGTGTGCTTTATTGCTTTTATGTAATAATTCAGAAGACGGGCAAAATTCTTATCAGTTTACTCGCACAATAAACGATAGCTTCCAACATCCCAAGTGGGATGGTTTTTATTCTACAAGAAAAGAACTGAGAAGACTCCTATCACCAGCAAGAGACAAATGAATGTTTTTATCAAGTGAAAAACTCGCACACGAATGTTGGGTGCAATAAACACAACCAACGTAAAATGTCAACTCAGAATAACATCGTGACGCGCAACAGGTTTGAGATCCTTAGTGATGCACATGAAGATCCAACAGATAAAGAGACAGCAATACGCAACATCATCCCGCGACGGCAAAACCATCAACGGGTGTCAAATAGGTCGTCTCGCAGTAATTCTAGAGAATCAAGCGAAACTTCTGATAACGATGATTTACGTGGCCAGATCGGCAGAGAGAGGAGTGCCAGCGGAGAGTTTACAACCCTATTGACTGGGGACTCCATGGTCAAGGATATTCACGGTAAGAAATTAGCGGAAGAAGTAGAGCCCCGAGTGGTGGTAAAGTCATTCTCTGCAGCCACAGCCAAAGCCATGAGAGATTATTTAAGCCTAATTTAGGGCTCGAGCGTGACGAAGTGGTGCTACATGTAGGTACAAGCGATCTGAAGGCTAAAAACGACAAAACATCTAAAGAAGTTGCAGAGGCTATTCTTGATCTCGCTAAACAGATAGAGGGATCTTCCGAAGCTCAAGTCAGTCTCAGGACTTGTAACACGAAAGGACAAGCTTAATGACAAGGTCTCAGAAGTGAACAAGCACTTGACGAAGTTTTGCCGGAACGATTGGAGATTTATTGAACACAGTAATATAAACGAAAGGGGGTTAAGCCGAGGAGGTCTACACCTGAATTTCGCAGGTAACAAGCGTATTTTTAAGAATTTTTATCATGGCCTAGCGCATTGAATTTATACCATGACTTCCATTAATGCCGTGCCTTTGGAAGGCAACAGTCTATGTTGTAAATTTACAAACTGCGAATCTGTTTATAGTTTAAGAGCCTCTGAAAGAAAGCTTAATGTTCCGTTTCTGGGGGCAAATTATTATAAAAACAACTTCAGCTATGGTGGTGCAACTGTCTCGAACAGCTTACCCCTCAAAGCAGGACAAGCAGAGTCTCTTGGGCTTTTCAAAATTCTGATTAAAGACATATTTTAGTGAGCACGGCATTCATGGAAAGCAGCTTTGGAATAAATATAGTTTGATTGTATTGTATTGTAATCATTTTAAAATTTAACTATTTGTAATTCAGATTTTGTAATCTCAGCTGATGATTTTACCGTGCATAAATAATAAAATATCATAGCTGATTGACCAATCAGGGCGCTCTGATTATGTTATGATATAAAGTTTAGGCCCTGTCTACAAGGAGGGAGGGTAACCCTATTTCCACATTTCTTCATTTTTTCATCGACGTGTTTACAAGTCATCTAAGGTTACCCTGGCGCTGGGGTAACCCTAGCTGTCTTGTAAATGCTCTGCTAGGGACAACTCGCCTACCCAGGACAACTTTTTAGCGGTTTCCATTGTGTTTGCGATGCTGGCGGTTACCGGCACAAAGTTGTCCCGGGTGATAGGGTAACCCTTCCTGTGAAATTTTACTTGTAAACCCGGGCTGTCTTTGACTCTCCTGCTAGGGTAACCCTAGCACTAGGGTTACCCTACCTCCTTGTAAACAGGGCCTTGGTTCTGCAGTACAGTTTATTTTTAAAGGAATGTGTCCCGCAATTTCCAGCGTACTCTCGGGTGATCTCCCGTTCCGCAGTACGCGGCTAATACAACGGATCACGGGACTGGTTGAGAAGACAATGGGTCCGAACAAACAGTGGACCCGAAACAGTAGACCCGAGCTGCGACCTAGTATACCTATCCAATGAAATTAGAGTTTGTAATGAGCTATTTGATGTCTGATTTTAGATGGCTTACAATGCGTGCGCGACCAAAAATCGACCTGTAGAATTTAATTACTGCTGAGGAGACAAGGTGGCAAAATTTGGGCTCTGTGGGCCACAGTAATTTTCACAATATTTCGACGAAATTTTTCACGCAAACGGCTTTAAAGCATCATCTTTCTTTCGATATGAGCGTATTTGACACTACGATATGAGGAAACTAACGAATATGAAGCCATTGCAATGTGTTCCTTACGAAGTTGTGGTCCTGCCTCGGTGGGGCAATCCGGCATGAAGCACTAAGAGCTTCACGTATTGCTAAGGCCTACAAACAGCCACGGCGAGGGCGTCGTTTCAAAAGCTTGATTACTCCTAAGTAACCTGAAATATAAGTGCTGTATAAACTGGAGCGAAAATATAGGCGCAAGCAGCGCTTCCGATCTCATTCCGGTGCCTTTTATCCCAGGCAGCCATCGACACACCATCGCTTAGTACGTTGGACTAAATCGTGAAAACAGTTCTGCATTGTATTCCAAGAAACTGACCAGTCGTATTAGTGAAAACACTCCGTCACCCACCAGTGGCTCTACGGTTCAATTTCTAGGCTGGGCGTCAGGCTTGGGTCGAGTTTGTTCGTTTTATACTCTGCTACAACAGGGCTTTTCTCTTCTCATTACAAACAAACACTTAATTCAAGTTGACTTGAAATGATCTGATTGCTCAGTAAATTCATGCACAGTAAAAGTTCATGTCCAAGCTTCTCTATATTCAAACTTACTTTCTGGGGTACTATGGCTGCGTTGAAATTTGCTTGGTTTTTACAATAACCAGCCAGCCTAGTTTTTGAATAGTGACTATAACTGACAGGCTTTAGCACTGAGCCATATCATAGTCATTTAGAACTGTTTAGTGTCGGAAGGTCTTGAGCGTCTTAATTCCTTTATCTACTACAGACCGTTAACTTGCCCCAAGACACTTCTTATAGTATCAGCAGTCAGTTTTTTTGATAAATTGGTTTGTTGCTTGCAAAAGCAGCTTTCAATTTACAGCTCTAAGAAATGACATTATGCAAAAACAGGAGATTTCCGGTGAAATCGCGATCACGGCATCTTAAGCAATATTGGAATTAAAAGAGCTTGTGATGGACCCCTTTAAGCAAAGAGTGGGCCATGTTCTTTAAATGCAACTAACTTGGAAACTAAGACAAAGAAAAGAACAGTGCAATGAACCGCCAGTTTTTATGAACTCCTAGTTCACTGTAATTCAGGTTAAACGGAAAAAGTTACAGCACAACTGAACAGTGTAAAACCACCTGAACAGCAAGAAAATCTGAGGCATCGAAATGACTAAATTGGTGTGTTATGTTCAGTTCTTTCTCACGACCTGTCATGTCTCCCATGCGACTGGAATTCTACAATGGAAGTCGCCGGCCTATTCTCCAAATCTCTTCCATAGAATATTTTCCGTAAGATGCACACACTGATTAAACCTCGTGCAAATCTGCCTGTGAGGTTGCTCTTTGTTATGGATAGAACAACATATGACTCAATGGCTGAAAATAGCGTGAGAAACTGACCTCGCCCCTACAACTAAGACTCAAAGCTGTAATACGTGATCGCGTTGGATTAATACATACAAGGAGTACTTTCTAGACAGCTCAAAGTTATTTCTCACCGATTATATCCGTCGATAAAGAAATTAAGTGAAGCTATGATCCTCGCAGTTATGAACGCAATTTTAGCAATTGCGCGTAGAGAAGCTTGAAAAAAATCAGGACTTCAACGGGGTTTGAACCTGTGACCTCGCGATGCCGGTGCGATGCTCTAACCAACTAAGCTATGAAGCCACTGATGCAGGGAGCTGGTCATTTGCTGGTTCAAATGTTCCCGTGATGAATGAACATTTGGTATGTTGTGTTCAGTTCAGTTCAAATGTTCAAATGTTCCCGTGACGAATGAACATTTGAACCCACAAATGACCAGCTCCCAACATCAGTGGCTTCATAGCTCAGTTGGTTAGAGCGTCGCACCGGCATCGCGAGATCACGTTGAAGTCCTGAATTTTTTCAGGCTTCTCCCCGCAATTGCTAAAACTGCGTTCATAACTGCGAGGGTCATAGCTTCACCAGATTCCACATCCGCAGTTCGACATATGATTCATTTCATATATCATTTCGTTGATAAAGAAATTATTGTGCAACTGAACCGGAAGTTACACCACCGAATCACTATTACTTCCACCATAGTGCTGCTTTAGCCCAAATATTGCGTGCGCGAAGTTTTAAAAGATAACCGTTGTCTTTTAAAACTTCTGAGCACCGTTACAAGGTAGCTATCCAAAGATTTGAGGCACTTACGTTTTTATAGCATCACGTGTTTCTCTAGCTCAACTGTATCATTGTATACAGGGCCGCGGGGGGGAGGGGCTGGCAGACTACAGCCCTACCACTTTTTGCTTGAGTTGATTTTTTGGGACATTATATATGGCAGAACGGCGATCCCTAATGCTTGTTAGTCGTGGCCAGAATTTTATAGCCCTACCACTTCAAAATGGTCTTTGTGGTCCACGGTATAGTGTCATGACTTTTACAAAGCCTTAGACTGTGCGATTTGCTAGCTCGAGTTTTAAAATAACAAACATTAAAACTTTTGTGCAAACGTTTGCAAAGCAACTGCGCTACAGAAAGATATTTCAGTAATATAGCTAGGTATTTTATATTTCTTCGCATGAACCACCATTGTATATAGTTTCACGGCAACTCTCAAGCAACATTGAACGACCGTGAAAATACTACCCTTTGTTTTGTACGGTGAACAAAAACTCCCGAATAAGTGATCACACATGGTGCATTTTACGAAAACTGGCACAGATTTTTGCAATTAAAATCATATAGAAATGATATAGAAATCATATAGCGTTGTTGTTGATATTACCTGCGATGCCTTTCTCGAAAGCTCCGAAAACGCGTTGAGACTGCAATCCGCTTATGCTGATAAAGTTGACATCAGGTTTTCTTTAAACTTTCCCTGATTGTTCCCTACAATATAGTGACACGAAATGTGCAATTACAAAAAAAAAAAAACAAAACAAAAACAAACAAACAAAGTCACCAACTAAGGAGGCATTACGTACTGGCTCAAGTTACTCAAAACTGGTGATGTCTCCATCGGTTCATGCTTCATTTCGCAGCAAGCTGGGAAGCACAACGTTGACATAGTTCGTAAACTCGTAAAATGAGTGTATTGTATTGTATTGTATTGTATTGTATTGATCAAAGGGAGCAATTTAATTTTTCTTGTATGGCACAGGCATACGTCCTGAAAAGGCACTGAAAACAAATCTTCCTCGAGTGCGTTATCTCGCGGACACAATTTTGTGTCCACGCGTGATGGCTACGAATGCTTGTCTCCCGGTCTCCCGACAACTTTTCTCCCTGACATAACTTTTGTTTCAAAATTTTACATTACAAAGACGATGACGAAAAGAATAAAACTACGTGTAAAAAAAACGATAAGTCACCAAACTCGTTTAGGAGAAAATGACCATCCTTTGCCATGTCATACTTTGCGTGAAAAATCGACCTGCAGGTTTTCCCCGCTCGCGGCACGCTAATGGCGCACGATGTTATGCGCAGTAAGGATGCGCAACGCAATACTGGGGAATCACCTAAACATGCCTTCTAAGATAAGAGAAAGCAAAAGAATCCCTAGGTTTCCGTCTTCGTTTTGAAAGTAAGAGGAAATGAAGCACCCGAAATTGGCCTCTTGCCTTTCGGGGCTCTCCAGAGACGCACGCCTGTACGCGGCAAATAATCGGGTGTGAAGCAGCGGGCGACAGGAACCAATCAAGCCTCGAGGCAAAAATGCGTGAAACTGGTGCCAAGCAGAGGAAAATGCGCGACTTGTGACACGCGCGGGAAAAATTCCAACTGGTACTAAGCGCGGGAAAACATGCAATCAGAGCAGTGCAATTCACCGAAAGATATACAGATGGTGCTAAACAGAAAACTTCAATGCATTCACTGTTCTGCACTGACTTTATTTAGAGGATGACTTTCGCTCAGATTCGATCAAAGTGACAGTGAATGTCATCAGCCTCAGTCCTTCTGCAGACCACATTCACCTGAACGATCTTACTACATCAAGTTATGATATCAAACCATTTACAGGTCTAAGTTACTACTTGTTAAGCGGTCGAAATCGGTGATATAGTTTTGCTCATGGATGACAGCATGATTGTCTACTACAAAGCCTACATTGCCCAAGGCGAGCCCGACCGTGACAAAGAATAGTCTCGCCTGCTTAGCTATTATTGTATATGCAATACTTGAAAAGCTGAAAAGCTATTAGCGGGACAAATATTGTGTTTGCCTTTTCTTAAGTTGCCAACTTTAATGGTTAAAAACTGTCTGCGAATGAGAAAACTGGATAAAACTTAATCGCCTTGCAGAAGACTAAAAATCACCGCGTTGAAGTATGCTTTATTAGCTGTCACAGGTGGCATCACATGATCTATCACAGTATTCACATAAATTCAAGACCTCTAAATTCACAGGAGAATTTACGCTGGGATTGAAAGGCTTAAAAACTAAATCCACGTGGAAGCTATCTAATATGATTATGTATCCGCACGAAAGCGTTTAAGAGGCTGTTTGTTTTGAACTATTGTCACCATGCAACTCATGGGTGTGGCTTAAGGAACCAAAGCTATAAGATCACAGAAAGAACTAAATCCTGTCTCATTGTATTTCTGTAGCCGTTGAGACGAGCAGACTTTGTGGACTCAAATAGCGATATTTTACCAGGAAACGTAGGTAAGTAACATAAACGACTAAGCATGAAATTGTTTGCTCATGGCGTGTAGATCGGAAACAACAAGCCTATAGGTGTGTATTTCGTCGGTTTGCCTCGGACTATTTCAAAAAGATTGTTCAACGCTGTTGGCAATGATCGCGAGCTACAAACAGCTCGAGATTCTTTGTGGCACTTGTCTTGCAAGTAACACCCTGATGTATCACTTATCTTCCAGTTTATTACAACTTTGAATCATACACTGACAGAGAATATTGTTCATACATTACTAAAAACTCGTAACTTAAGGCGTGCAAGGTAGAGAACCCCTTTGTACTTTTTACTGATGCATCTTTTCGCTTTAACTCACATTTCATTCGGTTGCCTTTGATGTGGTACTAAAAACATTTGAATTTTTGGACGAAAGCCTACAGAGCCGGCTATTCAAAGGCGAACTGTAACACCTATGACCATATTAAATAGTATATTCTTTCCCGCTGTGCATAACAAGACATGTGTAGCTGTTGTGCACGTGACCCAAACATATCCCTGTGTGTATCTTTGCGCATTGAAAAACAAGCCTTAAATGTTTAAAACCTTTTAGAATTTTCATACAAGGTTTTAAGTGTGAATGCTTGCCCGAGCTGATATCAAGAACTTTGTCTTTTACCACTTGACACAAAGAAAAGTATATTGGAAAAACACTTTGTCTTTTACCACTCACACACAAAGAAAAATATCTTGGAAAAACCCGGGTTCAAAGAAAAACTTGCGTTCTACAAAAAAGAAAAGACGCTTAGATTATCCAACATTCAAGCTGAGACGAAGGCTGACTTAAAAACCGACTAATATTTTAAAGCCGGATACTGAAATCTTCCCAAATTTGAACATGTCATCCAAATCCAACGATTTCTTTATCAAACCGTAAACTACTCTCTGCAAACCCACACAGCCAAATCCGATTCTTCCCCAGATAAGCCCTCAAAAAAATCTTTTTCAAGATTATTTTTTCACAGTTTTTATTTTTGATAGAAATTAAATAGAATTTCATAGATTGAACTGCGGATGAGTAATGTTTTGATGTACGTATGATCGTCGCAGTGGAGTGATTATTTTTTTTCCGCATTTTTCAGGCTTCCTTGCAACCTCTTTAAGTTGATCACTCCACTGCGATGATCGCACTTGCACCAAAACACCTTTGATTCCTCTTTTTTTCCTTATTCTTTTTGGTTTGTTTTTCAATTCACTTAACATAGTCTGTTTACTACTACCATGTATTCTTTTTTATTACATATTATGTGTGGATATTAGTCTGATAAAGCCGTGACTAAAAATGACACCTGTGAAGTGATATGATATCATTTCACTGCAGTGAAATGATATCATATCACTTCAAGGTTTGAATTGTCCAATCAAATAGACTGTAATAATTTGGTTGGACCAATCGGGTTTCACCTTATATTTTAGCTGACGCCTGGCGTCAAATTTGGCGGGAAGAATTCCTTTGCAGTTTCATCAACGAAATGGCCGATTCAAGATTTGTGAATGTCTCCGATGAAGATATTCCTCAGTTTCTCGAAGAGAACGAAGCATGTAATATGTAATAATCTATATACACTACACGCCTCGATTAGGTTTCGCTCAGATACACGTGTAGCCTGTGTACATTTAAGAAATTGTATAGTACATCTAAAAAAGAAACTTAAAGTCAACTTGAACTTGATGGGCCAAGGCTTGTTTTCAAATGGGTATAGATTGATTTGGTCCGAGTCAGATTGTTGCACAACTGAACACCTAATGTTCCACTGAGAAACCAGGCAGCCCTTAACAATGAAACCTAGTGCTAAAATTTCAGTGTCAAATCCTTGTAAGATTTTCAGCATCTGAAGATACAAGTAGAATGCACATGGCAGCTATTTAATTCCAGCCATGCCTTCATTACATATATTTACTACACGAGAAAGCGGGATTTAGCAGCCGTGCCGCGATACCTTAATGGCATCCGCAAGTTCAATTGAACCTTTTAACCCCTTCTCTGGTCGTTTCGGGAATAATTGCTAAATAGTCTCCGTATTTACCTTTTTAGGAAAAGGCTTCAACACTGTACAAGTGCCATTTTGTATTCCGGAATTCTTATTCCGGCCGGATCACGATTGTTAAAGTATCTTATTCTGGAATTGATATGTTTTATTGAAGTTGAATGTACACTTTCATACTTTGACCGACAATTTTCAGCTTGCCCTTACCTCGTCCCGACGTTGCGAAAGCCGCCGGAAATTGAAAGTCTATGAAACTCTAAGATCCGTAGCCAAACATCACCTGGGTTCAGTATTTCGGAACTTAAGATATATTTCGTCATCTCTTATAGTTTTTTTTTTTGTTGTTTTTTTTTGCCTTTCGTTTGAAAAAGAGATTATGCAGTTATACTGAACTTTCATGTTAAGACACGTTTTACAATCCTATATCCCTTAAGAGCACTCTCTTCTACACAACATAGATTCTGACTTCCTGTAAGTTTTTACATCTCATTAGTTTGGTAAATACCGTTCGTTGGCGCTGTAAGCCAACCGAGCGCCAAAGTCCTAAGCGGTGTGCAAAACCCCCATTGTTTAGCTTGAACACCGATGTACGCTCCTTTAATCAGTGTCTCACGAATACGTTCAATTGGACGTATTGTGGAATAAGAACAAATCAGAAAACGATTTCGGAAAGTAAGAATTATAACTTCGTTTAAGTGTCAAGTGGCTTAGCACTGGAGCAATAACTAAGAACACGGACCGACAAGAGCAAAAGGAGCCGCCACGTCATTCAAAATCTGGCCATGGGATAGTGCGTCAAATTCGCGTCCCGATGATGTCGGGCCTACAGATCGGGTGGACAAATCGTAGCGCGTAGACCGGCCTTCACGCTAGTTGATCCCTGCAATAAAGCGCGACTGGAAACGTCAGTTCGTTTCTTTTCAAATACATGAACGCGAATCTCGCGACAAGTCAGTTAGAATGTGTGCGAGCCCTTTTCCTTTATAAATGCTTGGGCATTATCGAACACGGCAACTTAGAAAGTTTGCCGTCCTCGTCTTCTCACCAAGTCCCAAAAAGTTTTATGAGACAGTAAAACACTTCAGACAGTAAAACACATCGTCAAAAGTAAAACACTTAACGAGATAATTGGACATTCTTGTACATAACTATACAGACCATATAGAATGCGGACATCTTTCCAAAGATTGAAACAGCTGGGTAGTGACTTAGCCAAATGGAAGAATGAACTCCTAAACTCTGAGCCAGGCTTCCAAGCTAACTAAGCCGGTTACTTACGGTACCCTCCCGTTTTCAAAGGGTCGCACGCAAGTAAATTTCTAATAAAATGTCTGAGTCAGTATAAATGAGGTAACAGGCACATGACACTCAGCTAGCAGCACGAGATTCGCTTATAAGCCGGAACATAAACTGACGTCATTCTTATTAGAGGCAAAGTTCAGCCTAACTGAAAATCTGCGTTAGCGGCGAGTTAAAAGCTTGTAATGTTATAACAAAGCTGCATTTCCTTTGAAGCCTTATCACGGAATCTTCTGGCAGCAAGCATAGAAAAATCGTTATAGAGCGTTGGATGAAACCACCATTGTGGCTATTTTAGGATAAATTCTTTAAAACAGGTTTGTATGACGATTCCATCTCAATATTTTTTTTATCTTTTTCAAACTTAAATTTGATTATGAACTTATACTTTGAATGCAAGCAAAGACGTACGTATTTTGTACACAAAGTACACCATTTTGTGAAAATCATTTCCTGTGGTGCTTGTTGATTGTCATACAAAATCAGGGGTTACAATTTAAATCTTGGAATGCTGTTCTAAAGTATGCTGGCCACGAAGGCTACTGAACCATACTTCCCAGTGGTACCGTCTATATATCATACTGTGCAAGGTGCTTCTAACTTTCGAGTCTGTGGATGAACTCTTCAAGTTCAAGTATTCAAAGCAACCGAGTCGTCCCATTCAATGATGCCGTTTATTATGCCGTTGAAAGAAATTCTAAGCCGTAACTATTCACCGGAAAATTAAAGCGATAACGACTAACGTAACGGTAATGAATTTATATACCGCACATATCCCATACGGTTCATGGCGGCTTACAATTCTTTCTCTGGGGTGAGATCGGACGTCAGCCTGTAAATGGTTTTCATGACAGTCTAAACGACCTCCTACAAATTCTTCACAAGGTGCTTCGAACTTTTCAGTGGCCGTGGCCATTAAAATGTTGCAACCCAGCTCTTCCTGGTACTTTTTCCTATGATGTCGTATACAGAGTTGTTTTTCCTTTTGATTCAGTATGGCGCCGATTTTGACTTCAAATGCTTAAAGGGTTATAGCATCCTATGTCACAAAATTGCTTTAATTCGCATTGCCAAACGCCTTTAAGCATATAAACCCTGTGATTATCTTGATATTTATGTCAGATATCTAGATAAAACGATTTTAATTCATAATGGACAACGTGAAGAAAGGTTCACTTTAGATGCCAGATTTCCTCATTTTACCTAGTTTTTCGTTAAAGACAAAACATCACTACAATCACAGAACTTAAAAAGGCTCGAAGACACATGTGCCAGACAAGTGTGTCGGAATTGTTGCTACAGCAGCGCGCGTAGGCTTGCCCATGAGTCAGTAGGAGCTCAACGATTCTTGCGCATGTGCCTTCAGGGAAAACCAGACACTTCAGGCTATTTCATTGTCCTTTCCAGCAGCTTCACCAGTAGAGTAGCTCTGGTGTTACTGTCTACAATGGTAAAAAAGAAATATATCGTTTGTCTTGCAACTGTCATGAAAACTATTATCGTGAACGTCTTAATCTAAAGCTACTCTTCCCGGTTAGAGGCAAAATTCTTTCGAAGCTAATTTATAAGCTTCTCAGCGACTAAACCCACGGGCTTTGCTTTGAAAAATGACGGAAAAAAAGCCGAACTGGTGTATAGGAACTTGTCGATTAGCACCTGCTACTTTAGCCTCCCGCGCAGACGTTCTTCCCTAAGAACGTCTGCTCAGGAGGCTACTGCTACTTTAGGTTTCCTGTTATTTCTCCTCGGGCTCCGCCAAACTTACGACAATTTTATATGAAACAAGAGTAACGCAAGGAAACGCACAAGTCTATATGGATAACGGTGAATGTTACTCGCTATTCTGCTTAATTGAACCAAAATTGTATTAGAGTCTTAATTTAATAACCGGTAGTGGTTTCCGTGTGGTCAACCCGAATCCTTTTCAGTCTCACGAATCAGTAAAACTGATCATATGACGATCTCTTAGCCATATAACTACCAAGGTATAGTGGCCTATATGAATGAATGAATGAATGAAATTGATCATGTCACTTACATGGGTCTTACATCGAATAGGCACTGTCGGGCTCCGAGTGTATTGCGAAATATTCCATCACCCTCAGTAATTTACTTAGAATATCACTTGTAAAATCTATTAACATCTGCTCAGTACCTGAAGAAGGCTCGCACAGCTGCATGGCCGAAATGTAATACCAGCCTTCAATTTAACTATTAGCTGAATAAAAAGAGTTCACAATCATGCAATATGTTCAATATCGGGTGATTGGGTTTATTCTGCGAAATTACCCAAATGGACACCACGCAGCATCGCTTGGGTTCACTTAAATTTCTTCGTTATTTACAAGTAGTTTACTTCCATTTGTTTAAAAACGACAAACCGTTCGACGAAAGCTCCCGCTGTGAGATATCAGGCGATCCGAGTCCCTCGCAAGAACCAAGTAACTCAAATATGTTATAAGATCAAAAAAGTATATGTAAAGTACATGAGACCCTGACGCTTCTATTATCTAAACAAATGGACACGGCAAAATGGAAACTATTTATTTTACTCAATAATGGACATTTCATCGCCAAAAGTACACGTTTTCATGCGTAAAAAATGCAGCTGTAAGCAAACTGGTAGATGATATCTATGCGGTCGTAAAATTCAGAATCAAAGATTCCAAGAACAGTTACATCAGTGACCGACAATTATTGCTGTAGAAAGTTTTTATCCAAAAAAGTAACAGAACGCTGTTGTTGACAGTGATTCTTGACTTTTTCTTTTTTCATTTTAGTCCCCACCACACGGTCTCGGCGTTTTTAACAGTGGTGTAGCAGCTTTCGTAAGCTTGTAATTCTACTGGCCTTCTGGTGTAACAGCAGCTATTGTTTTTAGGGTGAGATGCATTGTTTCTGTTGTTAGTGTTATTGTTTTGTGGAAGGGTAACGAACCAATGATGTGAGACGTTGCGAAAGCTGCTACATGCCTCTTTTTTAAACCTGACACAGCTATTCTTAGATTTCTCTCAGCCTGAACATTTCAAGACCAATGGAAAGTAAGGCTAGCTGAGCAGAACAGACGATATTAGTAGTACAGTTTGATCATGGCCATGATCAGGTGCAAATCACAGGATTCGCAGAGCTCATTCACGTGCCTTTCTCCTTTTGCTTACGGGGAAGGGCTAAGGATAATCGAAACGCCCACAGAATGCTTATGGTATCTGGAGATTTGCATATTTGGAGGCTTGTACACATACACGACCCCATCTTAGTACCACTACACCTAGTAGTTATAATATTTATTTGTGTTTGTAGTTTGAGCTTAATCCTAGCTTTTTCTCTAAGCTGGTTAATACTAATGACAAAATTATTTGGCTATTCTGAACATGCACTTAGATATCGTTCAAAGAATTTCTCTTCTGCAATTGGAGTGGTTTCATACTTATATCGTATTTCCGCAAACACATTCTTTGACTCGACTTTGTCTCTCGCATCTCCTGTTTATTTTAACTGAGAAGTTTACACCTTATGTTTGCCCACATAAGCATCAGAGTTTCGCCATCAACAATGTAACACTTCCTGTAGGCGTGAAGATGATTGGATTAAGGGAAGATGTATTTTTGCGTTTTGAATGTATAAAAAGCCAAGCGCACAAACAAGTAATCAGATGAGATACATACAGCTTTGGAATATATGTACGTACCCTGAAATCTTCATACACAGAAACAGTCGTTATTGTTTTAAGTGAAAATTTATTCGAAGATTGCTCAGTTTACTAAGCATTAAAAATTCCAAGTATGAAATGCGAAACAAACCTTTTAACTTTTAAGGACTTGTAGTAAAAGATGAAAGCCTTCTTAATGAAACTTCCCCATAATCTCTTAAAAAGGCTGTTTGCACTGAGTATCAGTTTTAGCCTTTTAGTTTGTTGTTTTTGGCTTCCGTATTGGATTATCGCTTTCATTAGCGTTAACTCAGGCAACATGCGCGAACAAGTCACGATTGGCCATTCAATACCTTCCATGTGATTGGTTAACTGACAATGTCAGCAGGTTTTCTCTTATTAGAGGCGGTGGCGTTTGCTTTTGAGCAAGAGTTAAATAGGAGGGTACTTTAAAACTTTTTGTTAGCTGCGTGGATTTCGTGAGTTAAGGGCGATCGGATCAAAATAAACCATTAACTACAGGGACACACTTTTTTTGCTATTAAATCTTCAAGGAAGAATCCAAAGAGCTTCCGATTCCTGTTAACAAATCAGGCAAACTCTTCACTTTCTCTATCTTGTCGCCAACGGGATCATTTTATTTCCGTTGATAATTTTATTTCCTTATTTCTTTATAGAGTCCAAGGTCCAAAATGCGCACTGAAATTCTCAAATTTCGTTCCAAAGACACAATCATAATGAACTTTGATTTTTAAAAGTATTCAGTTAGCGCGTGGGTACTTATTTGGGTCGACACTGTACGAAATAAATTATAGTTCTGAGAAGAGGGGAAAGGAGTGTGTACCCACCGAAAAACCTCACGAGGAAAGGGGGAGAATCAGCAAACTCATAACATGTCGCCAGCTACGGGAAGGGCGGTGGGAGGCGAGGGCTGTCTGCACTGCACAAACCCTTCTCCCCGATCTAGAGAACACAGAAATTTTCCATTTATGTAACCATGGAGGCCAATGGTTGCGTGAAACAATACGGGTGTCTGCTTAAATCCACGTTTGGTCTACAAATATGGCCGCCGATTGTTTTGATGAACCAACCGACGTGACGCGCAGTTTGCTTAGACCCTATTAGCATATCCTCAGACACTTTTTCGAGTTCACTGTAAGGTTAAGATTCTGATTTAAGTTGACCTCCGCATCGTAAATATCCTTTGAACTGGAATGAATCTCAATTTTGTCTCCATAAAGAAAAACCTCCCTAACCAGACAAGCAGAGAATTGTAAATTTACGTCGATGTTGCAATGGGAGGGGCATCGTAACTGCTAGTTCAGGTTACGAAGGGGGCTTGATGCCTCCACACCAAACGAACTCAGAACGACCTGGGAGAGAACTCCGCAACCAATCCAGTTATTTTTCCCGGCGTGATATCGAAACTTCGAAGTTTTCCGATAAGTAGGTAACTTTCTCTAAACTCGGGTTGATGAGCCAAGTTAGGCCCCTTGCAGTGCATGCTAGTATGTCGAGAAAATTCTGCTTAGCACCCACAAGCGCAAAAGGAAACAAAGTTAGCACCAACTTGAGATCAACTTATGAGAACAATTTTGATGCAATAACCTTCATTTTTGCGTTGATGGTAATCTAGCAATGCTCGTCAAATTTATTAGGAAAAAAACGGTGGTCCTTTCGAGGTCAGAGAGAGCATGCGTATTTCATTAGTTTCTTGTCACTTGCTACGCAATTCTCCACTAACAGTGGCGGATTTAGACCTAGAGGTGAGGGAGGGTTCCGTTCTCAAAACAAAGTGTTGCTTTTTCGCGTTTTTTGCCGTTCTCGATTTTAAGGCAGCTTTATTATAACCAAAAGATTTGGTCCAAAAATACGGGGCAGAACGCCCCCGGCCCACTCCCCTAGATCATCCACGGCCTACTTTGTATGTTTTGCGTCGATTTCGGAAATGTCAATAAACAATCCGCACGGGAGTAAACAACTAAAAGGTTACGAAATTCGGAGCATGAAATTGTCATATTCATCTTGCCTTTTCTTCTGTATTATATGATATCTAGGCTACATTTTTTTCGTAGTTTATTTGCTATTTCATTTTGTTATAAACGAAATTACTTTCTCCGCATGGAGGACACTCACTCAAGGAGCTAAAAAACTCTGACTGATGAGGGACATGAAAATGTGGAAGTCGTTCATGGAGGGCTGCCTATGGTCGACGGGGAATGAGCTGCAAATGTAGTTCATAAAGTTCTGGTCAGGCGAGTGAAGCAAACAGAAAAGTTAGCTTTAATAACCCCATTGAATCGTGAGACTAAAATGCGAGTGACAAAGAGAGCTTAGTACGAAAGTCGACAGTCCAAAAAGTTCAAATCGTCATAATTCGCCATTAAAGCACCTGAAATTTACGTAAGCCTACAAAATCCGTCTGGTCGACTTGTCCTACCCGTCACACATGCCCAGAACCGACAAAACTGAATTGACAATAATCTCACTCTTACGATTGTTTTTAACTTTTTCAGTTTGTAAATCTATGAACTCAAGCTAAGCAGCAATACCTTTCCTAAGTGTTTTCAATTTGGGGGCATTTTGCAAAATGTTTTTTTCCATACGTGAGAAATTTTCGGCCAAGCGATGGAAGAACTTTTTCAAACAAGGAATTTCAGACTATAGATAACAGGTTATTTTGAGACATCTTAGCCTTGTCTCCATCATTTACTAGTCAGATGCCTAAGCGGATTTCTCAAATCGGTGTTGCAGATTAGCGAATGTTAAAATTTGTTTTGCAGTAAATTCTTTCCGTTTTCATCTTCTACAATCCTCTTTGTTTTGGGCACAAATTTCTGTCATGCATCAAATCGTCAATTGATGTTAATTTTATTGATTTTCTCGGTCAAGGACTTGAAAATGTCGAGTGGTTATCCGGCTTAAGAACGACTGTTGCAAGATTATCACCTGTTTAAGCTCGGTGGCTCAGTTTATCAAGTTTAAAAACATTTGGCCCCCTGGAGCTAAAATCTTGAATCAAAACATAAGATTCCAACGTCGATATCATTCCATCAAATTCTGCAGCGTCATCGCTCAATTGAAAGTTAATGACCTGTACTTGTACTTTCCTCTGGCGTGGCGCCATTTTTAATTTTGGGGGTGCGAATTTTTAATAAAAGTTCTCAACTATTCACAATAAAGCGCTTAGTACAAATTTTAAAGATTTTTAATCTGATTACCGAACCCGCCAGATTAATGATCGATCCTTCGACGTGAAGTGATAGCCGAGTGAAGATAACTACCCCATCTTGAGTCACGAATTACTTTGCGTCTTGTTAATTAGCTATGAAAGCCCTTTAGCAAACACCATTCGTGCCATTGCCGGTAAATTAACAAAACTGGTGATTACAAAGGCTCTTGGCTTTGTGCGAGTTCGTAGTTACCTTTGTTTTACTTAATGACTCCCTAAGGAGCGTATTCTGATTGACTTTGCTTCGTTGAGTTTTTGTGTTTCATTTTTCTTTCTAAAAAAGGACTGTGGTTACCCATTTTATCCAACAAGACAACTTTATCAACGGGGGTCCAGGGATGAGAGAAAGAGCCCGAAGGCTACACAAGTCTATTGACGAAAAGAAGAAGGCCTGATCACTGTAACTATGTAGAGAAATTTGCAGCAAAGTTCTGGTAAGTCTGTTATAAGTTGACTACCTTTATAGAGACCGCATTTACTGCGATCACCTCTACAGTGTGTTATCGAACATGCAATATCGTCGACAGATCGGTCGCTTTGAACTGATCGGGGTTCTCTTTCCGTCTATGCAGCTCTTTCATTGTTATGCATGCCTTATTTCAACGAAAACGTCAGTTTCATCGTCATTGACGCAAAGATTTTGCGCCCACTCTTCAGGTTGTGCCAAAGGCCACTGAACTCTCATAACTGAGCGGAGAAGGGAAACGCTGAGATTCAGTCGAAATACCTTTCATTGTTCTTCTTTTCACAGTGACCTTAAAGCTTCATTTGATCGGTTAATTCAGTTTACAAGTGTTTCCATTTCATCTGCTGACTCAGAAAGCAATACGTAACATGTCATCACGTCCAAACTCGCACCCGGCCCCGGTTTGGAGCACGAGACCTTGCATCCAGCCCAGTTGCCGAGTGGTTCTTCTGCTAGTAATTTTTTCTTGTGGATTGATAATGGCCTGCGGACCAGGACGCACTGGAACAGATAACAGACCTGATAAATCCCCGATGAAGTTAAAACAAAGAATACCAGAAACAGACGAAACATCAATGTCTGCCAGTGGAAAATACACAGGAAGAGTACGAAGAGGGAGTGAAGCTTACAAAGCGCTACAGTCAAACTACAACCCGGACATCATCTTCAGAGACGATGAAAAGAATGGCGATGACAGGCTAATGACCAAGGTAATACGTTTGTTACTTGTTGCGTCTTCGCTGTAACAAGTACGCCACTGTTGGCGATAACAATTTTGTAAAGTTTACAGTGAGTAGTTAAAAGGAAAGAAAGAAAAAACGAACGAAGAGGGAACAGAAAAAGGAAAGGCTTTGCCACTCATGTGGTTCAATAATAACGCTTCAAAATTTTTGTCCGCAGAACAAGTGGAAGCCGTGGTTGTACAGGGACTGGATAGGAGTTTATAATTATTCATTTTCAACTAATGTCTCCTTACATTATGAATGTCATGACAAATCATTAGGAATATTCTCTCCCCCCCCCCCCC
>BLFK01000881.1:139213-160568 GCA_014634185.1 Astreopora myriophthalma
CCCGTTTTTAGCATTTCACGTTTATTTTGTCCGTGCAACGCATTTCAGACTAACAGCTTACAAATAAATCATAAACCAACGAAAATACAGTGCTGGCAGTGACAGCGAATTCTCGTTAGAAATCCATGCAGTGGCGGAAATTTAACATATTAAATAGTGACAACTTTAGAGAAGTTTTAAGCGCAAGTCTTGGACTAATGGGAGGGGCTCGACAACGAAAAGATCTGGTTTTTTTACACCTGAGGCTCATCGCTGTCCCATCTTTAAGTATATGCTTATTAAAACCCTTACACGCTCTCTATCGAATTGAAATTAAGTACTATATTATGATTTCAAATTGTAGTATCATCTTTCTTGATTCACGTCGGAGCGGTTATATTGACGTAGTACAAATTGACGCAGAACGAACCAATAATGTCCCGGTAATTTACTCGCTCTCCGCCAATCCTACATAACACTAACCAACCAATAGTTACAAGAAAGAAGACGAGAAACACTTGCTAACTGAGAAAATGGGCATCAGTCAGGCAACTGACAGACCGACGAGACAACTGACTGGATCAGATAAACCATAGACATCATAACTAGACCAAAGAAAAGAATCTCTTCTTAGGTGCTCGTTCGAAGGTGTGCAGAACTCTCTTTGAGCACACGGTCTCTTCAGTTCTTCACTGTCTGGAACTGGTCCGGCTTTTGCTTTTCGCGCATGACCAATCCATTCTGAGGTTACACGAAGCTTTTCATTTGAGTCAGAGTCCAAAGCAATTTCAGTGACATTTGCTTTGATTTTGTATCACTACACCTAAAATAGTCATGTGACTCGCTCATCCGCATCGGCTTCACTCACGATGCATTAGCTTTGCTCGGATTGGTTTATTTAATTAAGTGTCTTCGTCTTTTTTTGTGATCGACCAAAGTATCAGCCCAATTTCGATCCACAAAATTCAATTAAAATGATAGACATTCTTCTGGGCTCTAGAATAAAAGAAGGATTTGCACGAGAATTCTCCAAGAGCCTCGAAGGACTCAAGTGGAGTGAAAACAGCTGCTCGTCTACACGACTTGCGTTGCAATCGTCATCATCAAGTCTCCCCGCGCCGGTAGGAGCATAAGACCGAGCGTTGCAATCGTACTACTTAGTTATCACTTTTTTCCTTTTGCCTTTGCAGAATTGTAACATTAAGCTCAACGAATTAGCAAAAAGGGTGAAGGCAAAATGGGGCAGCAAAGGAGTGAAACTACGAGTAATCGACGCGTATAATATTGACGATGGCAACAAGCGGCATAGTCCAACGTCACTCCACCACGAAGGACGCGCGGTTGATCTAACAACTTCTGACAGAGACAAAGAAAAATACCCCATACTGGGAAGAATGGCCTATGATGCTGGCTTCAACTGGGTTCTTTATCCAAGCAAAGGCTACATTCACGCTTCTGTTAAAACAGGTGATTTTGTTTTACTGACTTACTTTTTGACGGCCCGAATATTTCTCTTCGTTTCGCTTGGTTTCGTTTCGTTTCCCATGTGTAACACAGTCAGGCGAGTACTGGGAGAAACACCACCATAGGCAAGTACAGGTAACTCAGTAACTTTCATTAAAATGGTCGCACATCTCTCACACTCAAAAAACTAGAACCACTTTTTCGAGCATCACAAACAGCTTTCATGCATATGAATGCTTCACTCGTCTTACTCGTAAGATTTCATCCACAGAATCGAAAGGTAAATCCAACCACCCTGTAAAGCATAACAGAGTAAGAAAATAATAATGACGGAATAAGGATTCTTATTAGAACGAAACGTGGTCGGTAATCCGCTGATGGAGTGACTTAAGTACATGTAACGTATACATTGTCGTAATCGGCCCTTCTCTTTGGTTGTATTCTAGACGAACATGCAGATGATGAGGTCGGGTGCTTTCCAGAAACCGCCTCAGTTCGTGTAGAAGGAGGGAGGACAAAAACTATGAAAGATTTACGAATAGGAGACAAAGTCGCTAGCATGGACGCGACGGGCAAAATTGTATACAGCAAAGTCCTGACGTTTCTAGACATCCAACGCAACACGACCACTGAGTATCTTAACATCGAAACCAAAAACCCCGCAGCTGAAGTGGCAATTACGGAGTCTCACTTGATCTATCAACTAAACAAACATTCATCGCGGGAGGCAGCGCTGTTCGCACGAGACCTAAAAGTCGGAGACTTTGTTTATGTTCACAAAGGATCGACCTTGGAAAAACTCACAGCGGGACGAATCACAGCTATCAAAAAGAGTGAAGGTAAAGGAGCATACGCGCCCCTCACCCAAGCGGGCAATATTGTGGTGGATAATGTTTTGTGTTCGTGTTACGCAGTTATCTCTGACGCCCAACTAGCTCACTGGAGCTTTGCTCCAATACGATTCGGCGAGTGGTTGTTCCCAGGCGTTTCTCGGCACAATACGACAGGGGTACATTGGTACGCGAGTCTGCTTTACAACCTGTATACGAGTTGGAATTATGTGAGAGAAAACGTTTTGGACAGTTCGTAGAGTTGGCGAATTTAAGGCATCCTGGTTTTCAATTTTACTAAAGCAAGCAGGAAATTTGTTCGAGGAACTGTAAAACTAGTGGTCCGCGAGAAGCGCAGTTGCGAGAACATGACCGAAACAGCACTGAGAGCTGTTTAACCACTGACAAGAAGAACTTGAATTACAACAGATTAAGAGAGACTTTTGTCAGGCAAGATTTCATTAGACACATGAACTTGACAAACATACGAGTTAAAGCCAAAAAATTGGAAATAAGGTATTAAACAAGCAATATTACTGAATACACCACTGATAAATGAACTGTTAATTAAGTTACTCGTGGTCATTCACTGGAACCAAAGGCTCAAAGATCGAGCAGTATTGTTCATAAGCCGGATTTGAAATCTCCAAGAGTTATCATGAGTTGCCATGTTGTTACGACATCGTGTCTTAGTAGAAGACGCTGGGGGACAACTGTACAACCAGGCCCTTGCGACCAAGACTTGCACCACTAGGAATTCTGGGTAGTGCGTCTGTTGCTCAAATATACGATTTCTTAGATCTAATTTTAGCGCGTATCCCTCGAAAGTTCGATTCTCCCGACCATGTTGAATACCTTAGCTCTATGGAGCCAAATTCAAGCGCAAGGTTAAATGTGCTAGCGATATTTATAACATCTAAGAACAAATGAAAGTCCAAGGTCGTTTATTTTATTTTGTCTCGAGACAAATGCCCCTTCTATTATACTGATCAATCGAAATGCACACAAAAATTGTCACCGCTGCGAAGAGAACAAGTAGCTCTGTTTTGTTTTGGGGTGAAAAAATGTCTTTGTTGGTAATAAATAGCATATAACATTTGCGTGCATATTATAAGCGAGATTAAACAGAAACTGAGGCAGAGGAAAAGAAAGCGTTTAGTTTAACGATATTTTGACATATGACCCTAAGTAGAAAATTATACACTCAAAAACCGTGCTCCAAAAAGCTCAAAAGCCAATTAGATAACCATGATTTGTGAATGGCAGTGGTTGAATGCTGACAGAGTTGATTAAATTCATAATACTGACCAAGTGTGAAAACATATTTATTGCGAATCAAATTTTACAATTAACGGAGAAACCGATTTAATTCTCCAAGAAAAGAACCCGTATCAAACCTGTCCGCTCTAAAAATAATGGAATTACCTTCTGACGTTGTTCTTGATCGATAAGGATACAACATTTACAAAGCAATTAAGATTATCTTGTTAAAATCCTCATTGCATATCGTTCGTCTTTCATTTCACACTGTAACCACAAATACTGGTATTATGTTAAATGCATTAATGAAAGGGTTAACCACTGGATCAAATGCCATCAAACAGGAAATGAAGTGTTAATGACTGATGCGAATTCATACCGGCCAGGAGACAGTGTTAATTATGAATGTTAAGAAAAGGCGTCATTCAGCGGAAAACTAAAAATTCTTTTGTATAGGCAAACTATTTTTTCCTTTGAAGAGACCGTAAAAATTCTCGACATTTTTTTACTGTCTTTAAGCTATATAGGGACACCTTTAAAAGAGACAGACACCTTTAAGAGAGTGGGTTTGTTGCAAATACAACTCATGCGAATTCACCGACAACCGATCAAAAATACAACTTGAAGAGAGGCTGCGTATCGAAAAGACGGAGCTTGGAACTTGTCCTCATTAATCGTCATTTTTTAAGCAGCGTGTGACGTCCAAAGACCATAATTGACCTTTACGTCAATGTATTAATCCACCAATAATAAAGACACAAATCCAATGACAAAATAAGATTTTGAAAAAATCTAAGCCTGAGAACGGAAGATATGCTGTAAAAGATTTAAATTAAAACATTTAATCACGGACGTTTTAAAACTACACTACATTCTTGTGGTTTCGTTGTTACTCTTAACTATGTATCATTTTTCTCCCAAACCGTTCTAAAAGGTACAACGTAATTTTGACGTCATGAACACTGGGTCGAGTTTTGCTTAGGGACGAAAGGAAATTGCTACTAGTTGTGTCACCGACGAGCACTCTCATTGCGCATGCGAGTGAGTGTAATTGCCATAGAAAGATATTTCCTAAGTGACTTTCACTTTTAGAACAGAATTAAATTGAATGCTTTATATTTAATACTTCAAATAACTGAAAATGCGTCCTGAGGAGGAGGAGAGGAAGAATTCCCACTCTGTAGGAATGCTTCATTTATTGATATAGCCACTGGAACAAAGTTATCAACAAATTTGACTCTGTTTCCTTTAGATATAAAAAGACTGCTAACGAAAAAATGCGATGGCTTGCGTTTGATAGAAAGGTTTACGGAATGAGAAAGTAACATCCTTGTAATAAATCACAGATGACGTCAAAATGTGGTAAGAACAAAAAAGTGGCGCACGAGGCGATAGCGGAGTGTGTCACTGATGTTCTTACCCCATTTTGACGTCTTCTGTCATCTATTACTGAACAGACGCACGGCAACATGGAATCTATTTGTTTTATATAATAAAGAATTAAACTTCGTACGCGTAAAAGCGAAAAACTTTGTAATGATGACGTCAATCGTGCATCTGTCCTCTAATAGATCATAGGCAAGAACCAATCAAAATGCGAGAATAACTTGGGGTATTATATAAATGATAATATATTTCGACTCTCAGTTGAAAATTGCTCCATTGACTGATAATTTCTAGTGTTGTCAGTGAACAGTTGTCAGTTTTAAAAAAGAAAGTACTGTGACTTCAACTAAAGTCTCGCTCGGCCACTTCAAACAATAGTTTTTGGGTGGTTAATGTAACATAATTTATCACATATACAAATCAGAGTGTTATGAAGAGTTCTGATTTTAGAGTATAAAAATTGTATCAAGTGAACAAAATATTAAAACGATGATAGAGTCTGAAGGTGTTGGATAATAAAACTCTGCATCTACAAATTGCTAATTAATTACCCCTCTCCCAAACCGACCGGAAAAAAGCCCCACATGCTCCCATCATTTTTAGGACGTACTGGTTACTTCCCCTGACGAGAGATTGAAGAATTAATTGTTCATAAAACGCCAAATTTCGCAACTGCGAACGAGCGAACTATAGATCGAGGCAAGGACGAAAGAACGGACGGACGGAAAGACAGAAGGCCAGTCAACCAAATAGCGGATGAACGTTGTCCGTTCATTTGCTTTTCCATCCAGCATGAATAAGCGGTGAAGAACGCACGAACGAACGGATGAACGAACCGATGAACGAACCGATGAAGAACAGAAGAAGAACAGAAGAAGTATCAGAACCGAACGAACGAACATGAGAACGGACGGATGGAAAGGCAGGCAGGCAGGCTGACAGACAGACAGACAGACAGACAGACAGACAGACAGAGAGACAGAACTTGACCGACAAAACAGATCAATGAAGCGAACCAATAAATAATAATATGTGAGCCATTTATGTAGCACTTTTTTCCAAAGGCTCAAAGCCCTTTACAACACTTTTGGGGACTTTGCCAAACTGCTTTAAGGCGCAAATGCGCGCAACCGTGGAGTTCAGAACCTTATTATAGTTGGTACGATTCACGGTACCCCCAGAACAGCCAGAAAATGTCCCCTTGTCTTTTCGAACAATGCGGTTTATTTAACGTCCCACACAAGTTTTATGAGACGAAGCCCACGGTTTGTCGTCCTTTTTTGCGACAAAACTAGAAAGTCTAACCATTCAAAGGTAGCACTTTTTCCTCGATTATTTTAAGACCCTGGATGCTGGCTCGGCGAGGCTTTGAAACCACAATCCTTCGCTCGGTAGCCCTGCACTCTATCAACTGAGCTATCCAATCGGTGCTACAAGATACCATGCAAGACAGTAACTACACTCAGATCGATCATGATAAACTCAACTCACATTTGACTCGGTGGAATGCAAAATGTTCTATCTTGACTCCCACGGTCCCAGGCAACCGTCACCCCAGGTATCATTGGAATCGCTCATTGCAAAATTTCAATGCATTCTTTACCGTACGCAGCATCAAAACTGAAGCTGTTCTGAGAAAGAAAAAATGCAAAAAACCGCCTTGAAAGGAACGACCGCATCATGTATTGGCAGGTAGACAGAAGCATTAGTCCGAGGTTAGATTAAATTGTGTCTCACACAACCTGTCATACCGATGTAAAAAAAAAAACTCTTGAAGGGCGTCAAAACTGAGGGGGAAAAAAAGAATTACGAACTGAGCGTAAAGGCAGAATGATTATATTGACAACTTTTGAGTAAAGGCATTTGCAAAAAGGTGCCCGGCAGCGTTTTTAATTAAATTAAACCCCGTTTAATTAAATAAAGATCCAGCTAAACCGTTTATTCAACATTTTCATCCTACATCGTGTTTCATGAAAATACTTGACCGTGTAGCCCCCTATCTCAACATTGCATGTAAATATTTTTATACAACATTCTATGTTGCGAACAAATGTTCGATCGTTTAGCCACCGGCCTCTGGCCAACACAGCTCGCACACGATGTTGGATGAAATTAAAAAATATCCGGCCTCAAAGCGAGTTGACGATTTCTGTCAAGGTAAAATTCCTCAAATCTTGTCAGCAGACCCTTTCCCAACTAGCGTAAGCTTGCAATTCATTAATTCTCCAAAAAATATGATTCATTTCACATATCATTTCATCCGTACAACTAAAGTCTATACGTAATTTTTATGACAACGGAGCCTCACACAAGCCTGTGATTCTTGCCGCGTTTGTTCACTAATAATCGTGTTCCAGTCCATGATGAAGTGTACTGTGAAAGGAAATGTTGGAGAACAGAAATTGAACTTCGCCCGAACATACCTTACCGCTTGTTTGAAAGCGTGGAAAGCAACCACAAGATATGGACTGACTGAAATGCTTCAGAGAGACCGGCATTTGCGAAACCAAAATGGCGGCACAACGGCGATTCTGGCCTGAGTGGCTGGCGTAACCGGGGGAAGGGAGGGGAGGGAGGAGCAAGATAAGCGAAAATGAGTGGGAACAAGACATCGATCGAAAAACACATTCCCTTTACAAGATCCACTTCGCCATTATTCCATCCCGTTCGACTTGTACAGTGCGGCCACCGCAATTCAAAGTTAACAATTTGTTCCGTTAGTCGGAATTGGCCGACCCCCTCCCCTTCAAAAGATAAATAGTCCGTCCATCCCTTGGCTTTTGACATATTTTTTACCTGTGTTTGCTCTAAGAAATCGAAGGACAGGAAACTAACATAAGGCGAAGTTACCTTCCAGCTTCTAGCATCGTATTTACGAAAAGTAGTTTCCACTCAAATGCACAAATAAATCCATTACTTGAGGACTAGGACACGCTTTAAGAAAGAGGCTAAGCTGAACTCGGAAACCCTTGCTTTCAAGTAAATTTACGCCTGCAATTGGTCGACTTCGCCTTCCACTGGGTTTTCCTGTTCTTTCATTAGTCAAGTCAAATGACTGAAAGCCAACAGAAAGTGAAGGTCGAAATAGAAGTCGTTCAAAACTTTGTCTAGATGCAAAGGTAAAGTAATATTTTCAGTCTCGCTATTGAGCTGAATTGTCATAGATCGTTTTCACATGACTTCACGGCCGCCGTATTGGTGTACCTAAACAATCTCCGGGGAATTGAACCCCATTTCTGTCATTTCTATACACCTTATTCCAAAATGGCTGTCATTTCAATATTCTTTTGTTTTTATTCAAATTAGCCCTTGATGCCTCTTTCTCAAGCTCAAAATTCAAAAGAATATTTTACCTTGAACGAGGCAACAAGGGCTAATTTGACTAAAAACAAAAGGATATTGAAATGACAGCCATTTTGGAATAAGGTGTACGCAAATATTTCGCTTTGTTTCAGTAAATCAATATGGCCGCTGGTCACGTGAGTAAAACGATTAACACCTCGAAAACTATCATGATTACACGTATCCGGAAATTCAATCAGGTAAATTTTGCATCTGGCCCTATTTTAGCGTTAGTCGCGAAAACGCGCCTCTTGCAAGTTACGCTAACGACAGCTCAGACAGTGTACTTGCTGTGTTCAAAACTCGACCTCTCATTGGTGACAGCAAATGGGTGTTGTAGCCTGGTATCAGTGGCACAGTGATAGTTGCCTGGGTTGGGAATAGTAGAATTTTAACCTGTTGCAATTTGGACTCGAGCTTGCTTATTAGATTCCTTTATTCCACATAAACGTAATATTTAACTCAGTTTCTACACACACAAGGAACGCTTCTCTACTATCATTTAACAATTCTTTGGTTATAGGTACTCTTCCTCAATACGATCTACATATTAGAAGGAATTGCATTTCTTATTTTAGTAAGGCATCGAGGAACTTTAAAAGTTACATGCTGGAGAAATCACATGTACTCTTATGCACCTATACTGCGCTCGATCAAGTGACAAGGCCAGCATTGTGCAACCGGCGATAAGCGCCGGAAAACATTTAACCGCTAACTAGTGCGGGAACACGTAAAACCGGTGCCAAGCCCCCGATAAAACCGGTTCCGGGCACGGGACAAATGTGACCGCTGCTCGGGGATGGAAAACATGAAACCTCTGCAATGAGGGGAAGGCATGTAACCAGAGCAGAGTGCGGAAAAACATGTAGCCGCTGAACGTGCCAAGCGCGGGAAAAAGGAACCACTGTGAAGCTGTAGCTAATCACGTTCTCTTTGGCTTTTTCATTTAACCGCCAGGAATCTCACTCTGTTCTTACTGGCTTGTTCAAGATGAATACACAGGAGGAATTCAAACAGAGATCACGTGAAACGGGCTGAATAAGCTATCTTTGGTACCAACTAATACATGGAAAATTTTAATTGCCGAATTTGCCGAAACTCCCGGCACTGGCTGGTGCAATATGGTTGTTTCAAAGTGAAGCTACGGTGTGATTTCAGTTGTGTCACACATGCAAGAGCACTCAAGCCTACATAACAGACAAGTAATGACCAACACAACCTGAGAAATCCAGCAAATTTCACAATCTGACTGACCACAACATAAAATTAATTGATTGAATACTACAGCATCTCAAGACAAAGGCAAAGGGATAACCTACTTATTATAAAACCACGGAAGAAAAATAATAAATCTTGTATTCTGTAACGCCCCTGGCACGGCAAACTTCTGTAGGAACACTCGCTTTCCTCGGCCAGCTAAGCTATCCTTCCTTTTAATACCGTTATTTGCTGTCAAACGGTTCATGGATTGAAAGATAACGACTGAAAGTCTTCAACACTTTAGACAATTTCCCAACAGAAAATTCTGTCACCAAAAGGTCGCTAAACGCTGTAACACAGGAGAACACCTCGATAAACTTTAACCAGACAAAGGTACGATAAAATTATATACACTCGAGACTGTAAGTTTATG
This sequence comes from Astreopora myriophthalma, assembly GCA_014634185.1. Lineage (NCBI taxonomy): Eukaryota > Metazoa > Cnidaria > Anthozoa > Scleractinia > Acroporidae > Astreopora > Astreopora myriophthalma. The sequence goes on from BLFK01000881.1 coordinate 149,108, forward strand.
GTCACCAGTGATTGCTAAATTGGCGCTGCTATGCACTATTCATACGAAAACACAACTCATTGAAGAACTGAAACAGCTGATAAATGCAGTGTTACACTGAGATGTTTTGCCTTGTCTTGAAAATGTACATGTAACATGGAACATTACAGAGTGTAGTGTACAATACAACGGGAAAAAATTCCTGAGCGACATACATTGCAAAAAGCAGAATTGCCTTCTACTCTAAGTGCAACTTGTCGCTCAACTATTTTGTCCGATGCATGGTATACAAACAATAGGCAATGTCTTGAGCATCTTGTAACACATTCATAACAATCATTTATGACTTAAATTAATCTGAAAATGTCTGATATTGAAATTTGCTCCACATGGCACTATTCCCCAAAAGTCACTTGTTCCTGAACTTTCGAGAAATCGAAATCCTCGCCAGTGCAGCGTTTGTAAACATCGACGATGTCGCTACAGGTGGTCTGGAAGTGAGTTGTGGCATCATAAGATGTGCTGATAAAAACCTGAAAAAAAAATATTATTAAGAATGACAATAATCAAAGAATTAAAGGGGCTGAGCCACGATATTTTGGGGTGATTCAAAGAAATCAGTCTTCAGTTAATTACGAGTGTTAAAATCGAAAATGGTAATATGAAATTCCTTTGCTTATAAGATCACTTTTTCATGACAAAAACGATGACTCTGAGCATAAATCAGCATTATGCAGTGAATCCCATGAAACTTGAAAAACTTGGGGTCGACTTTGTTCAAGATTACCTAAATTTCTATCCGTTTCAATCTTGTCTTTTTTTATCCATTCATGCACCTCTTAGAATTTGGTGTATCTTTTCTGTTGTTGCACAGTTTAAAGTGGTTATTGAGATGTTTTTGTTTTTAATTTGAAGGGCATCGGATGAGTCATGAAATTGTCTAAAATTGCGTGACATAGACCCTGTTGTGAATCAGTTTTGCAGATTTTGTTTAGTTTGGCCGCGCGGGGATTGGATAAGCGCAGGGCTTGGAATGGCGGACGCGTGAGATTTTTTTTTGTGTGTGTGTGTGTGTGTGTGTGTGTGTGTGTGTGTGTGTGTGTGTGTGTGTGTGTAAATAGTTTTTATTGCGTTGTATTAAAAGTTGAGATAAGACAGCCCCTTTAAACCAATAAAATAACGCAATCACTACCAAATCATTTTGACACTACCGCACAATTTCACTGCTCTTCTATATTTGTACTGCTCGCCGGATTAGTTCTTAGCTTGAGTACTTCGTTCATTTTTTAAAGATTTACTATTCCAGCCACGGCTGCCACTCAAAAATCTCTCACATCACAATTTTCACTGGCCATCAAAAAGGAATCCTTACAGTAGGTACCGACGACCAGTGATTTAGCCCCAAAAAGGAGTTCTTTCCTTCACGTTGAACTTCTTCCAGTGATATATATATTTTTTTTTAACATGGAGTTTATTTCATTTTATTTACTTAAATGACTTTAATGTAAATGAAGAGAAAGCCCAATGAGATGTGTACAATACCTTGGATTTTTCCCCATCATCAACTGGAACAAAAATATCCTTCAATGATACAAATCTAAATAAAAAAGACACGATAGTGCTCAACAAAAATTATCAACAAAGCGTTACCAATTAACTAAGTATTTAACAGCAGTTTTCAATTGAGGGTCTAGAGCCAAAACCAAAAAGAAAACGATGATGGGATGCATAGTACTTCAACTGGAAAAATATACAAAATGAATGCACGTACTTTTCTTTTATCTCCCCCAAGAGGTCAAGTCCAGGCTTCAGTTCAGCTTCTGGGTCACTGGTTTCAACTGTAGTGCTAACAATGGCTATATAGAACCCTTTTGCAGCAACGTTGTGAGTAAAGGACACCATGCAAACATAGATATCTAGAAAAACAAATCTAAAATTGATGTGCTCTGCATTGACGGTATGGAGAGGGTGTAATAGCTGTTGGTGGGCAGATTGTTTCTCGCACACTTTGTTTGTCCACAAACACCAAGGCACTCACAGGAACAAGTTCACACGCAGGGTTCACAGTAATTTAGCGGGAGCTGACAACTCGAGTGCCACAAGACTTCAGAGGGGTCAGTCTGGGGGCATGGTCCCGCCAAAAATTTTGAAATATCCTATGTTACCAATTTTCTTGGGGATGATTCATAAAAAAGTCCATTCTGGAAAAAACCAAAGCACCAAGAACTTTAAAGATTTTACCAGGACTTTTTTCACATGAAATTGGCTTTCAAGAACATTGCTCTTCGCAAGTGTTTTTAACACAACAAATATCATTTTTATCTTAATAGACCTTTCCCACTGGGAGGAATGCCTAGAAGTCTTTTGCTCTTCATTTTGACAACATGAACACAAAAAAATTAGGTGGCTCAGAAACTGAAGTAGCTATTTTACTAGGTGGCTGCTGGCACTTGTTGCTGCGAAACTTTGACAAGTGTCTGTGCATCAGGAATCATACATTTAAGGCACTATCTTAATGCTTTTGCAACTGGGTCCTGTTCGCACCCCTGAGAAGGCTAAGTCATCAACCTAAAATTTGATATGATTATGGTGTATTTGCCACATTAAAGCTAGCCTCTCCCTCTAAAGTTTGTTTCAAAAAGCTTAGCAACATCTCCTCTACTTATTGGAAGCTTTGTTGTGTTCGAGATAATTACTACAGCGAAATTACTCAACACATACCATCCTTCCTGCCTAATTGACTTTGTGGTATGATAATTTGGCAAGACGTAGAGGAACAAGTATTTGGAATTGGATGATCCAAAATACATATACAACGAACCACCTGCAGAAAACAATATTGCTTTAGGGTTTTCCTTAACCAAAGCCTATTATACAAATAAATATTACATAGTACATATGGTCCACTGACAGCATTCATAACCTTTTTGTACAAACTCTTTTCTGGGACTTTAAAATTTCAAGACCAGGATTATTTTCATCTAGTCTCTAAAACCCCAATTAAAATGTCTGAATGTTTGCTTAGAGTTAGGGTTAGGGTTTACGATTACCAATTACAGTCTTTCCAGTAAATGTAGTGTGAAAAGCTATGATAACATTCCAGTGCTTTCCAGAAATCCTGAACTCATACAAACCCTGACTTTACCCCACACCCCACCCCCCCCCCCAAAAAAAAACCCCTCATCTCCTTGTGAGTGTAATTCTGTAATAAGTTCCCATTCTACAATTAAGGGAATTTCCCTCACTTCTTAGGACATCTGATTTTACTAACAACAAGAGGCTACAGGTAGCCTATACTCTAGCCTCTCTTTTAGCCGATTTTTGATTGAAATTTTAAGGTTTAATTTTATGCTAGAAAGCTGATAGCAAACAGTAGCCGGCCCAGGAAACTGGTCAGTGAAACACTCCACAACGATAGCGACAACATTGACAAAACTCCGATTGTCGAATTGACTTCGTTGTACAGACCTAAAAATGTTACAATACGAATTGATTTGATTCAAAATTGGGAAACGGATGCTTGCCAAGTTTCTGCGATGGCATTCTGATGACATTTCACCAGCAGTAATTGTACGATGAAAAGAAAGTAGCTGGCTACAGATGGCTGACAGGCAGCATAATAAAACCGGATATGGGGAAATGAAGGTTTCCGGTCACGTAAAGAAGGTTTTAATAGATGTTTTTCCCTTGCGGACGTGACCTTGGCTCGATAGCCTTGTGGACATCGCTACCGCCTTTGACGCAGGAGAGCGCGGGTTCGAATCCCAGTGCGTACACTCATTTAAAAAGCCTGCTCAAACTGATACCGATAGTAATCGATAATTGATTGGAAAATCGTGACCGGAAAAAAAAAATAAATAAAAGTCAAACACGAAAACATAACTCTAGCCGCCTACGGCTAGAGTAATATAATAATTACAGGCCTTATAGGCCAACCGTCCTTCACTTAATATAGAACATTTTCGTACATGCTAATGAGGGATGAAACCCAAGTAGAACAGAAATAAACTGACATCAACAACAGTTTAACAAATTGACATTTAACATGCTCTTCAGCACAAGGCATCATAGTGCACACCCTAAGTTAGTATACATGTGACACAACAGCTGGTTACACCTGACACCCAGGTGCTCCTAATGTCGTTAACTCCGTTGGTTAAATGCATATTAGTATAATTATTTTCATAAATGCCTTAGAAAAATTAAGCCTCCTTCCCTTATGATAAACCTGAAAATACCTAATAACTCTCCACCCACCCCCAGGGCTTAATATTATTGATAAAGCTTTGCAGTAATTTAAACAAAGGAAAAAAATTATCCAACAGAATGATTTTTACCTGCCCTTGCTTTTTCACTTTATCAGGGAAATATGAAGGGTCGCCAATGACCATTTTTGTTTTGGCAGTTTCTCCCTGTGATGTGACACCACAAACCTGTCCATTCTCATCATACACAATCTCATCAACTGGCTTATCCAGCATGTAAGTGCCACCATAAATGGCACTGAGCCTGGCAAACCCCTGTGGCAACTCTCCCAGGCCATACAGTGGGTACAGATAAGGGGATTTTCCATAGCTGGCTATGCTCTCGCTGTAATATAAGGAGTTCAAGAGTTAAAGAGTCAATGTTTTCACAAGCTTTCAATGTTACATGTGGACTGTTTCAGCTCCAAAACTAGTGAAATGTTTGATGGCAAAAAACATTTAACATGACACTATTAATTCACCTCTGTTTCAGCTCCAAAACTAAAGAAATGTTTCATAAAAAAACTTTTGACATGACACCATTAATTCACCACCATCTTTACTATAATGCAAGAATTCCACCATTTTGACATTTCAGACCAAGCAGTTTGCAGGATATTTGTCACCCAAACCTAGCTCCCAAGAGTTTGCTGTAGCTCAGTGGCAGAGCAACCAAACTAGTAAAAAATATCAAACTGCTGTAAGTTCAACTCCTGTTAGGAGCAATCCTGATTTTTTCCAAGTATGTGTATGCCCACGTAATTGCTGTTGTTTTTCTTGGGAAGTACTCCAGAAATGAGGGTACAGTACATGTAATTAACATGACATCCCTCTTCAATAGACTATTTTGCGATTAATAAGTTCCCAGTGAATTCTGGGTAGTTCCAGTTCTTTGTGGGGGCAAAACTGACAAAATTTTAATTTCAAATGAACTGCCAAGCTAGCTGTTTGCCCCCACAAAGGATTGGAGCTACCCAAGATTCACTGCCAGCTTACCATTAGCAAAATAGTATATTGCAATACTATGAAACAGTGTGTATGTACTAACAAACACCAATTGCAAAGTTACCTGTACAATTTGATCTTTAACAGTGTTTCCTTACAAGGTTGTGTCAAGTACCTGGAAGAACGAAAATTAAACAACAAGGCATTAGTGAGGCCTCAACAACAACAACAACTTTTATTTAAAACAGGGTGGGTTTTAAAGCTAATATAGCTTATGGGGCCGTGTAATAAGTAATTGAAAATTTATTAAAATTGAGTGTGGTCAATAAAAGGTATAATATGTACAATAAAAGAAATAAACAGAATTAATTAATAAAAATTGAAATCGCTATCAATTCGGGGACAGCCCGTTTGTGGTGACTCTTCGCTAAAGTTCAGGTTTCTGAGGGCGTGAGACTTTTTTGCCCTTTTGGCATAATCCCTGGTGCTGAAGGATACATACAGTGAGGATACATGTACAAGTAAACCTTTTACTCTAATTCTGCAAATTCTTCATCAATTATGCAGTGTTCCAGATAAAAGATGGGTCTCCAGTCAAGGACATGAGGAATGGCAGGAGGCGGCTTGGCCAAGGCCCCAGTTGTTCGAAAGGTGGATAACACTATCCACCAGATAAATCGTTATCCAGCGGATAAATGCTAGCAAATCCATTTTACGATTGTTTGCTCTGTGGCCTGGCCTGTGAATGGCCACGAGGCTGCCAGTGACCTTGTATTGATACAGACTGCACTGTTTTTATCATGCAAAACGTGTCGTTGTAATGCAAACTAATCTTCGTTTACATAGGAAAAGGAAAGTCGCTTAGGTTTGTATCAAGACAAGGTCACCGGTAGCCTCACTGCCATTCGTAGGCCAGGTAACACAGCCACAACTGTAAAATGGTCTATTGAGTTATCCAGTGGATAGCATTATCCACCTTTCAAACAACTGGGCCCAGGTGGTTAGAGCACTGGGGCCTGGCATCAAGTACATAGTTGACTCAGGCTGTGCCCTCGTCAACGATCACGCGATAGAAACCTTGAGCTCATAATCTAATTGTTTAGTATAAAAACGTTTTCTTTACTTCTTTACTTTACATGTACACTGTACTTTCTACCTGACTGAACAAATCAAGTGAAAGCCTTTGATGCATTTTGGCCCTTTATAAATCACTTAATGATGCCTGGTTACAAATTTCACTGTCTAAAGTATAGATTATTTTAACATGACATCATGGCAGCCAAATATTGGTGTACCTAAGCAAGGAAACGGCGCCATTTTGGCATCCCGAAACAATCCTCAGGGAATTGAACTCCATTTTTATAGAAATATTTCCTTTTGTTTCAGTAAATCAATATGGCTGCTGTTCCGTGAGTGAAAACCATCTATAGAAGTCATAACTTACTCATCATTGGTGTGAAGAGCCAAAGCATGTCCAACAAAGCTTTGGGTGTTGTGGTCAAGACCATAACCACTATATACATCAGCCATGGTACTTTTTTCTGGGTGATATTCTATCGAGGTAAATACCAAATTCATGTTATTTTAACCCATCTTATGGCCCTGGTTACACAAACAAAAGCTGTCTCTACAAACATTAATTTAAGTGAGCTTAGCCTATTAAAAATGACTTCCTGGACTCGATATTCAATTGCTCATCTCATCCAACTGCCTGGTATCTGTATCATAAATTAAATTAATTTATAAAAATAATAATTATTATTTTATTATTACTATATTACGGACATTTTTATTTTAAGTTGTTCGATGAGTTACTTGTTATAACTTTGCGGGGTATCACCCTAGGCTAAGTTAATGTTATAAGTGTCAGCTTTCTTATAGTCTTTCCTTGTTATTAGTCTTTCCTTATTATTATTATTATTATTATTATTATTATTATTATTATTATTATTATTATTATTATTATTATTAATATTATTAATTATTTATCTCTCTCTTTAACCTTCTCTTTCTCTCCCTCCAAAGTTGTGGAAAAAATAGATGCTGGTTCTGTTGCTGTTGTTGTGGTGGTGGTAGTCAAACTTGTGAACTCAGCATGTACTTGGAAGGAAGTGATGTTGGACATTCACTACGTACCTCATCAAGTTATTCATACGTAAAAGCTGAGTAGTTTGCACGACAAAACAATAATTCTTACCATTCTACATGTACACACTAGTCTTCACAAAATCATACTTTATCACTCCAAGTTTGAAAGCATTTAAAATATTAAAGTAACATAATCTCACTTTTCCATGTTACAGGATTATCAGCATCGAAATCATTGGTGTAGATTAAGAAATTGCGGAATCTTCGTTTCTCAAAGAGCCCCATTAAGGTACTTGAAAGTGCCTCTCTTTCATCAGCTGGGACCTTGTAAAGTTTACGATCCTTGTAAACATAGCTTCCTTCAACCAATTTAAATTCAAGGTACCTCGTCACACCAGTGTTAATCAACAACTTCACAAGGTTACCTGCAAGTTAATCAAGAAAGACGCAGAATTTCCGTTGGTGTACAGTACTCACACCTGTTGGCACAATGCTGCACATAAGGTCCTGAATAAGAGAGGATTACAAACTAAGGCTGCCCAAGGGTAGCTGGTCAACCAGTACCACTATACACACCCGACCTAGACTTCAGGTATGTCAGATGACAACATCCCCTTTATTGTAGAAGTGAATCTTTTGTGCCCTTCAAACTGTCACCGAACTTAACTCAACATTTTTAGGCATAGGTTTGTGTTATGATGCACTGTCAGCAATAATTTATCAGAACTGATTGATATACAGTACAACAGTACATGACCTGCTGGAAAAAACTGAATGCAAGCTTTTCAGAAAGATCGGCAGCAATGAATATCACCCACTCTATAACTTGTTACCGAAATCGTATCCGACAAGCGCAGTGGAAAAAGGACATAAGTGATGATTTTGCTAAAAATAAAGTGCTTTAGTGCTTAAGAATTACCAGATGTTCAGATATGGGCTCAACTTTTTATGATACACTGGAGCCATATTTTTCTATTTTTAGCTAATTTGTAGTAAAGAAGACTGGGAATTTTAAGCTCAGTGATTGAATTAATTGATAGTCTGGGATAGTCAATTGGTGGACGAACAAGTTTATCAGAAATGTGGGGTTTGATGACAAGTGTCCCCTCCTCCTTTCCCTACTCCCACCTGTCCTCCAATATTCATGCCCCAATTTTCCTGTGGCCAGAATACAGAAAACTTCGCACATACTTGCCTTGCAGGATAGTTGAATGATTAATTTATCAGTAATGGTGCCGTATACTCAGAAAAAGGTTTCATTTCAAAGATACGTAGTGACATGAAGTTGGCTGATTTTGACCAAAGGAACCCGAAATTGTCACTTCTGCCACTTATCCAAAGTCAAGACTCCCAGGGGACAATAAAAATGGATCATGGTTTATCATAAAAGTGAGCCTGCAAGTGAAAATTTGGCAATTTTTTTGGCACACTTCTTTTTTGTTTGTTTGTTTGTTTGAAAGCAAAACTGTCAATTACATCCTTTTCCTTTCAAGTTCTTCAATTAAAATAATTATTCACCAAGAAACAGTATTCATTTTGTCGTCATACCGCGAGCCATTAGAAACTTGGGAATGAGATCCACATTCCAGTCTCTTATCCGACCATACTTGTCCTCAGGCTCCAAATTCCGGTTGAACATTGTAAAAAACTAAATGCACAAAAAAATAAATAAATAAATAAAAATCAGAAATGTGACCTTCTCTTTTACCATTCGGGATAAATGTATCCAATAAGAATTCAACTTTGTACCTACAGTGTTAATTTAAACTTAAGATGACAGAACTACGTACTGTAGAAACCTGTCTTTGAACATCGCAAGTACTGTGGTTTTTCTTAAGAAATTAAAACCAAAATGTTTGAAATGAACGTTCAGGAAATAATTAGTGTGCCATTTGATTCTGGACAAAATTTTTCAGAATTTCTCCCAAATAGATTATGCCCCCAGTCTCATCTCTCTTTATTTTATATTATAAAATGTTCAAATAATTACGCACACTATGATTGGTCAAATCAAGTACATTAATCTCAACATATGCACGTGCCCTACCTCACGCGCATGCATTGTTGAAACATAATGCACGCTGGCTACATCACAAGTGTGCATGAGCAAATCGCTGGACACAAGCAAGTCGCTTTGCCTGTTTTGTTGGTTGCTGTTTTATAAAAAGAATAAAAAAACTTGTTCCTCGTGTACTGTTGAGTTATATAAGCAGTTGGGAATTTTTAAGAACACTTGAAAGGTGCCAGAAGCACTCGCCTACGGCTCGTTCTTCTCTAGGCACTTCTCTCGTGTTCTTAAAAATTCCCAAGTGCTTATATAACTCAACAATGCACTCGGCACATTTTTTATTCCTTTAACATAGCTAGCAAGTACACGCAATCAAATTCAGTCAGCACAAACATGCCCTCCATAATGAAATGAATCATGTATTGAACTGCGGATATGAAATCAAATGAAGCTATGATCCTCACAGTTATGGACACAATTTTACCAATTGTGTAGAGAAGCCTGAAAAAATTCAGGACTTCAACAGGGTTTGAATCTGTGACCTCGTGATGCCGGTGCGACGCTCTAACAAACTGAGCTATGAAGCCACTGATGTTGGGAGCTGGTCATTTGTGGGGTCAAATGTTCCTCTGATGAATAAATGAAGGGATGAAATGATATATGAAATGAATCATATATTGAACTGCGGATGTGAAATCAAACGAAGCTATGATCCTTGATTGCTAAAATTGCGTCCATAACTGCGAGGATCATAGCTTCATACGATGCTCCATAATCTTGTTGAGCATAATGATGACAAATATTTCTTTCCCCCGGCTTTCGGCTTTTTGTCCTACAAATGGGTAAACCACTGGAAAGGTTATAAAACAATAATTGGTTCATGTTTTTAGCTGTGCATCTATGGAGTTATGGATGCACACAGGAAGTTTGGAGAGCACTCAAGAAGCCAGAGTTGCTCTCAAGTGCACCTCAAGCAATTCTTGTGCTCCTCTCGTGCTCTCCAAACGTCCTGCATGCATCCATAACATTTTAGTCACACACTAACCATGAACCAATAATATTGTTCAACATACTTCAGTCAATGGTGTAATTGATGCACTTTCTCCACCATAGTACTTCTGCCTGTCCATATGAAGAACTTTCTTCCCATTAACAGACAAAAGCCCACTCAGAATACACTCCTGCAAGAAAGTATTGGTAGATTTTAACTGTATGATCTGCACCTACATGTATCTTTACAACTGTTTCAGTACTGACTTTATTACAGTCCCAACACATGTACCTCAGTGCTTCTTTCTTCCTTAAGAAGAAAACCAAACTACCACAGTCACAGAATCTTTAATATATCACTGGTTATATTGACACCAGTTAAGTAAGCTTTACAGTTAAGTAAGCTTTAAAGTTTTATCAGCAGAATAGTCAAGGAATGGAATCATCTCCCACATAATGAATTATCAGATGATTGCCTACCAGGCTTCAAAATAGCAGCCGGCTGCTGCCAACAGCCAGCAGTTTGGTCACACTTGCCGGCAATTTTTCACTGAAGCAATAGAAAATTACATCTATTGATCGACGAAATCAACGCCACTTGGGAAAAAAGCCTACAAATTCAGGCTAAAAGCTCTGATTTTATTTTGAACCCTGCCTAGTGTTACAGACTTAAGTCGAAGGTTGACAGTCCCACCTAAGGAGTTAACAGGAGTGTTTGCCAGCAAATTTGGAATAAGCAGCAGAGAAAAAAAATAAATAAACAAACACTGAAGTTACATAATTGAACTCCAAATACACCCCTAAACACACTCTCCTCAGACAGGACAAAGGAGGGTATTAATTTTTTATTAGGGTTCACTGCTCAATTTGTAAAATGAACCACACTCCAAAGTCAATGTTTTTCTCTACATGAGGATACATCCGATCCCCTGCTCCTATTGAAAAAGGTGGTAGATAGCAGGCCCATGTATTAGTTGGCACTTCACCTGATTTGAAAGTGTCTGATATCGCACAGTTTTCATGCTTTAGACAATCAAATCTTATTAAGATGATACCTTACTAATTGCAGGTAGTAACTGTTTTTACTATGATCATGACATATAAATGTTTCGCTACTTTGCCCAAAGGCTCTTTGGCATCTGTTGAATTTGCAATTCTAGACAAAATCCACCTTGCTGGAAAATACCCTGGTCCCCCCCCCCCCCCC
>BLFK01000881.1:171877-200691 GCA_014634185.1 Astreopora myriophthalma
TGTTGACGGCGAGTAAAACCGGCAGAAGCTATAACGGGTAACCAGGAAAAGCCTTGTCCTGAGAAATAAGAAGCGAGTGGAAACTCTTCTTCAGGTTTTTCTTTTCTCGGCCGTGGGAAGAGTGAAGGATTAGCGCCACGTGATCGTTATTTTCGAAACCGCAGAGCCACAAAAATGTTATCACGTGATCAGGTTTTTTTAATCGCAGACTGAAATCAACGGTCCGTGAAGTGGACTGGAAAAAAGTCCTTGTCCACGGACGTCTGAGATCGATAGTAACAATCTGACAGACTCAAAGATTAGGGACTTTAAGATTCGAGGACGCGGTGGCTCCGAGACGCGGCCGGAAGTGAATGTTCAAATTTAGGATGAAGGGCGCATACGCCGGGCGTTTTCTCCCTATCTCGAGTTCTCTCGAGAACGCGAACTGAGTGGATTTGGCGTTGTGCACAAAACGGGAGTGTTTAGCTTTATTTTATAAATTAGATCAGTCGTTTTTTACTATTTTGCAGACTGATATTTGAAATTTATTCCCTTTCTGAGGGTAAGGCGTCATTTTTGAAGCCAAAAGAATCGAAGTTAAATAATTTAAACGTTTTGCTCTTACCAGGTCAACAAGCGAAGCTGAAGTGATAGCGGCGCCGCTTCGAGCAGCTCTTCAAAGGGAATCGGCTCGTTATCTTTGAAATATTTCGCAAAATTTCATTTTATTTCCTCGAGTTATTACTTTATTCCTGCATGATACAATAATGAAGAACATTGAACGTTAAATCCGTTTGTTGTTTTCATTCAATCGTCAACAAATTCTATCTTTCTATCTAATTAAGCTTAAATATAATCTTACTTTTGTTTTGTTTTTCGGCGATGAATCAGAATAAATACTGTAACGGGTTGTTCCACCAACAGGAAGGTCGATTTTCGCTTTATAGAAACTTGAAAAATTAAAATCATATCAGACAGTGTACATGGATAGGAAAAGCGCTTTGGCATAACACAATTAAAGTCTTTCTGTTGCACCATTCCGACATGTGAGTATCGGACATTTATTTTGTAAAGCATCAACCAGCAACAGTGAGATGTCTCTCTTATCAAACCTGTGAAGTCCGTAAATTCTTCGTCATCAATAATTCACTTTTCGGATTTCCTGAACTTCTTTGAACGAGCTTATGGTGTGTCTTGTTCCAAATTATCCTTCGTCGCTTCGCAGATTTTCCCGTGCTTCACGACGCCGTTCTAGGTCCAGGCTTTTGCCCGGTCACCGCGTCCTAAAAACCGTCGCGTCTTGGATCTTAAAGTCCCTAATGAAGTGCGCACGTGTTATGAAGGTGCACTCTTCATGCACTCTCAATGTCATACGATCATAAGCACCAATGTCACGTGACCTAAAGCATAAAAACGATGCGCAAGCCCTTAATCCTTTCTTCTTCGAATTTAACGTCAGAGAGTAGCTGTCTGCGCACCGTGTGCGATGCGTAGCAGACGATATGCTGAAAAATAAGACGATAATTTACCCTAAATTGTTCGATGCAGCACGAAAACATAAGCCATTAACCATGCAAGATATGGACCGCGTTTGTTAGTAGGAGGAAATTGTCTTCCCATTGTCTTTTCCTCGAGTATTGATTCCCAGTTCACGCTTGGTACGAAAAGCCGGAAAACTATTGATCAAACTGTCGTGAATTCGTTCAGTAGCATGGTCAAACGAGACTTATTGTTTTCATTCCAAGTTTGTATTTATAATCAGTTCAGTCATATGGTGCAGTTCACTCAAGCGCCGAATAAAAAGTCAGTGGAATGACAAGGTCCACGAAGATTTTGTGAGTAGTAGTTAATAATAAAACACTTGACTAATACTTTGTTACAAGGGCCACCACAGAGGTTGTTCCTTCGTGTTTGAACCTGACGGTCGAGGCTAATATATTGCTTACCAGTTTAGTCTTTCTTGTTGTTGGAGAAGGCATCTCAATGGTTACGAAAAAAGCTAGATAGCCTTGAAAATGCCGATCCCGGCAATAACATAATTTACAATTAGCAGAAGGGGTGGTAAAGATCATACCTTACAAGTGAGGTGCCATGCTTTCCCAGCAGTATAAAAAGCTGTGTCAGGACGTCCTCCGTTTTTCTTTCCGGAACGCTGAGCATTCAACAGCCGGATTACTCCAAGATATTTATAGCCCAGTGACCTTTGTTCAATGAAAGCATGGCATGATTTACTGTCGGATTCTAAATAAACAATGCAACGCAGCATTTATCTTATAAATTCGCAGTCGATTTTGAATCTCCGGATATCTTCGATCTTCTTCATTATTAGTAATATTCTTCATTATTAGCATTATTAAGGCCAAGTAAAAAAAAATGTTTCTCGTCCCCGCCCACTTCGTTTTTTAGCGCCGCCTCTCTTTTTTTATTATTTTTTATGAGCAACGTTTTTATGAGCAAAAACCAACAGGCGTCACTTTTACCTTGTACTTAGTATGATGCCTCACGTTGTTGTTTAAAACACATCACAGAAAAATCGAGTGTGTTATCGTAAAACGAAAAAAGCGTAAATTCTTTCAGCTGTGTGAACGCCGAGAAGGTGTTCGGTCGCTGCTGTGTACACACCAAAATAATGTAAATTTTCACTGTTAACCCTTTGCGTGTATCAAAATTAAACAAACTTGTGTTTAATCAATATCTCATGTTTCGTTTTATTAATATTTGACCTAAGAGCTCCAACGTATCCCTGGGGGAAGGTAATAATGTGTAAAGAAAGCCTGCAATAGGAAATAATAAAAAACAAAAAACCGCCCGCCCGCTCCTTTTTTTTATAGAAATCCGGACGAGAAACATGTGTTTTTTTTTTTTTTTTTTTACTTGGCCTAATCTAGTAGATATGTCTAAGGTTATCATGATTAATATTAATATTATTGTTGTTTTAGTATTTAATTTTTTCCTTCTTATTTATCTACTGTGGTGTATGTTTTAATTTGTTGTTGAGTGAGAGCTACACATAAATTACAAACTTGCATTGTCTATTGTCCGACTCGAAAACCCCGTGGTTCATCTTGATCTAGCGGCTTTGTACTACCGCTCCGGATATTTAATTTAAGCTTGATTAAATCAGATATACCCACGTGATTTTAGGGTAGTTAATTGGCGTTGGTCCTGTTACCGGACGGATCAGAAGTTTTTCAGTGAAGTAAGTTGTAATAACGCTGAAGGTTTGGGAAAGATCGGCAAAGCGGGACTGTTATGTAGATCAATTTTATTCTTCCTTTTAATGATAGTATGTTTAAGTTTAAGGTTCGCATTGTGTTCTCGCTAGTTTCTGTATCGTACTTTCGCTAGTTAGACTAGGCTGCGAAGCAAGCGTTCCGTACGAGCGAAGATTTCCGTATTCGTGCCTCGGGAAATTGGGGCGAAAAATAGGTGGACGTCCACCAATTTTCTCGCCCCAATTTTCCCGCGGCCAGAATACGGAACGGAACGCTTGCTACGCAGGCTAGTTTTAGACCGCAACTTGTTAAAGTGCCCATGTCATGAAAATTTTTATTTTCCTATTTGAAAGTCCATATTGAAAAATGAACTTCTGCGAAAGAATTTTTCGATTCGAACGAAACGCGAATTTTCTACGATTTTTTAAAAGCGTTCAAATTGACCGCCATCTTGGCACACCACTCGCTCAAGTCTTCTCTCGACTTATGACGTAGATTAAGGAACACGTGATAACATCAACGCTATAACGATTTTTGTAGGGTTGATGCGTAAAAATGCCTGAAAGATGCGTTGCCGCTCGATGTAACAACACGGCGGATCCTGAAAAAGGAATCGATACTTTGGCGTTGAGCATTTAGAATTCTAAAGACCCACGCCAACATGCGTTCCTTAACTACGTCACAGCGAGCCCATGAAACCCTGACCAGCGGAAGGGGTGTACCAAATAAAAGTAGGATTTTAAAATTCGTAGAAAATTCGCGTTTTGTTCGAATCAAAAAATTCTTTCGCAGAAGTTCATTTTTTAATATGGACTTTCAAATAGGAAAATAAAAATTTTCATGACATGGGCACTTTAAGTACTCAAAGACGTGGCATAGCCTTTGGTAAATGTCATTGAGATTTTGTTGATAGTATATATGCTTCACTAGTTCATACTAGTTTGTTTGATTATTGATTAGCGTTTTCATGGTATAATAATCTGATTTTTACGAATTGAGTTTGCTAGTTTTGGTTTGAGTGCACTATTTTGCTATGGAATGATCGGAATGTGATTATACTTGTAAATAGGTTTTAGCTTAGTTCATTATTATTATCATTATCATTATTATTATTATTAATATTTCACTTTACGATATGATCTTGGATTGTGGCTTATAATAAATTGTCAAGTTAATTCAAGCGACTGTCCGTAAAGTACATCCCGGTAATTCATAGCGCGTCGAAACTCAAGTTGAAGCTCAAGGTATCGACCGTTACGCTTGACCTATATTTATAAATTTTACCTATCATGTGACTATCACTTTTTTAAATATAGTTTACTATGTAACTGTAAGTAGTAAGGAAATTGGAAATGTGAATAAATTGTGTTGTATAATATTTAAGTAATAGAGGACTTTTTCCGTATTTACATAGCCTCGTGTAAACACGAGGAGGGGCTGGGAGAATTCGAGACTGTTATGCAAACCCGAGACTGAGAATTCTCCCAACCCCTCGAGTGTTTACATGAGGCTATGTAAACACGGAAAAAAGTCCTCTATTGCTTTTATAAAATATTTCTCAAAAATAAATCGACAAATGTTTGTTCTACTTCTTGATTGAAACAGGTTTTCTCGATACACGCTCATATTTCCTACCAGCCAATCAAAACGCGCGTTTGACAACACAACGAATCAAAATTCGTGTGATGTCACAACCATGAAAGAAATGATTATGAAGTGCGGGTTAGACATGAACTGAAGAAATGATCGTCACACTTTCTGGACAATTTAAGCAATTGTCTCTTATGTGCACTTGAAAAATTCAAGTGACTCCAACGGGATTCGAACTCACGACCTCTGCGATGCCGGTGCAGTGCTCTTACCAACTGAGCTATGAAGCCACACACAACCACATGTCACAACCATGTTTACATACTCTCATCTAAACACACCTATTGACCAATGAGAGTGCGCGTACTATCCTAATTATTTTATAAATTGTATTATATTGTGTTGTATTTGCGTGGACTCCAGCTTGCTTCTAAATGTACCCAGTCAGTACAGGGCGGAATTTCCGCACAGTTCCACAGGTTAATTATGCATGCATATTCTTATCACTATTCTACTGCCCTCTTTCTTTTTGGAAGAGGGTTACTAAGAATATGCATGTATAATTAATGTCGGGAGGTATACGGAAATCTTTCCAACAAGGGATTTTTATCGCGATGCGATCACCGTGGACATATTTGAATGACAAATCTTGTGCTAAAATGTCCCCGGCGCCGGCTAAAATTTATCGCCACGTGGAGCAACCTTGTGGACGTTATTAGTTGATGAGCCATACATTTTGGTGGGAAAATTTCGAGTTTTTAAAAGAGAATTTTTCCGAAACTATTCGGTAAATCGAGCTTCAATTTTCAGAGATTACAAATGTTGCTATGCTCGTTCAACATTCAGAGTTGTTGTTTCAACAGCTTGATAGGTCAAAGAAAAGCGTATACTGGTGATGACAGAAAATTTATCCAAAGGTTCCCCTGCTATACCGGCGGCTTAGGCTGTCTGCGACGCAGGCTATTATTAAACCACACATCTGGGATGATGAAAGAACACTCGAAGAATTCGTAAAACACGAGCCGAAAGTTCTTTCAACATCTCGCGTGGTTTATCATGCAGCCTATAAACCATAGGAACATGTGGTCTTAGTGACGCGTCAGCGCGTACCCTGACACCATTCAAAAGCTGAGGCAGTTTCACAAATATTAAAGAGAGACTCACCTCAGCTTATCCTCAGCGTTTCTCCGAAACTATTCGGTAAATCGAGCTTAATTTTCAGAGATTACAAATGTTGCTATGCTCGTTCAATATTCCGGCAGAGATATTGTTTCAATACCCTGATCAGAGAATGAAAAGCAAATACTGATGATGAGAAAAAAGGTATCCAAAGATTCCCCTAAAAATGATGGATTTTCTGCAGCTGCCGCTTTTCGAGGGCGTCTTTCGCGCTTGTTCTAGGAAGAGAGAGCCTGCTCGTAGACTAGTTGCGGCGGAGAGCGAGTACAGCGTTACGATCTAGTGAAACTACTCGGGGGCCTTAGCAACGAGAACGGCAACGGCAACGAGAACATCGCTTCAAAATAGGAGAAGATCGAACGAGCATTGTGATTGGATTATTTTTCCGCTTCTGCTCCGATAATCCACCGATAATCCTCCGATAATCAATCACAAGATCGTAAGCGACGGAAATGGAAGCTGAATCGGAAGAAAATCGGAAATGTTCTGATCGATCCATTTGCATCACTACTCAAATGAAATGTCAATGCTGTGTTTCGGGAGAGATCTGAACGTCAGGTGATGAATGTTTCTTGAATCGCTTCACTCAGAGAAAAACAAAAATGTTTCCTCACTGATCCAGGGAGCAAGCTAAATACGCTCGCTTCGTGAGCCAATCAGAATGCGAATTTTCTCTGGCACGCAATCATACGGCCTCTTGTCACAACGCTACTGTAAAATAGCGAGGCGACGGCCAGACAAACGCCGCTTACACAATCTTCCCAATAGGAACGAGAGGTAACAAATCTCTTGGAAAATCAGTGCAGCTACATGGACCTGATCGCTAACATACCCCTCGTACCCCTCATCGTCTCCAAAACAAACCGTTTTAATAACACTTTCTTACCCGCCATGTGTAATAATTGTTAGCTTTTTTAATCTTCTTATTCATTTTGTTAGTTTTATACAATTGAAATATTATACTTTCCATTTTATTACATATTGTAAATAGCTTCTTGTTATATATATATATATATATATATATATATATATATATATATATATATATATATATACAAGTTAAGAGGGTCTCTCGAGCCAACAGCGCATCTCTGCCCACAGGAGGATCCAATGAAAGTGCCATTCAGGGGTTGTCCGTCCTTGGTCCCTTCAAACTACATATATATATATATATATATATATATAATGTTGTAACGGAACGCAATTCAGTCTTGGGACTGTCATGTTTTCATGGTTTAATAAACTATCTATCTATCTATCTATCTATCTATCTATCTATCTATCTATTGTGAGAAATTGCCACGTGAACGTTACCTTTTTTGGTTTACGTGACAAAATGGTACCGGAAGTTTAGACAATCAAACGTCAGCAATGATCAAATTTTACGTTTTGGCACGTAGGTTATTTGTCTTTTTTTTTTCTCCGCGAGTTGACTTTCAGATCTGCACTGCATGTCTGTCTCAACTTAAAAACTCGAACAAAGGAACGCAGATAACAAAAGCTATCGATTTGTGCGTCTGTGGAAACACTGGAAGAAGACTGAAAGCCTCATGAATCACTCACAAGTCGAGGACATTCTTGTATTGACAGAAGAAGAAGAAAATGCACCGTTGTTTGTGGCACCTCGAAATGTCCGACGAGATGTGGTAAGCTTCACAACCATCAGTTAATAAATGGAGTAATTAGGGTCTAAGGAAATCTGCTGTGGTCACACATAACGTTCTGAAATTCAAGTTGATTCAGTCATGAAAGTTTGTTGATATCACGTTTTTCTTGGGGGCGTATTAAGGGGTATGTTATGCGCCACATTCAGGTTTATGTCGTTAATCTTCCATTCTTTCATGAGCGTTAGAGCTAATCGTCGTTTTAAGGATAAACATTCCTTGATTTTTCACAAGTACCAGGCAATCAAATAATACATTTTCGCGACATCTTTGCTCAGACGTGCTCCAAATCTTGCATGTGGTCGCCCCAGCTGTCAAGACCTTAATTCTACCCAGATCATCCCGGTTACGATGGGCGTGCCGCGTAACACACAGGATTAATTCAGATACCACGCAGCTGTTTACAGCCTCTAATTTCATTGGATCCGTTTAGGACGCTGCTCTATTGTTTTTAGGGTTAGGGTTCATTGTTTCTGTTGTTTCTTTGAATGTTTCTATTGTTTTCTGAGCCAATCGCGTGCGCTGTTGTAATAGCTGCGTACTGACCCGATTAATGAAGTGTCAGACTTGAATTATAAGACAAAAAAACACAGGAATCTCTATCAATAGCCTTTGGATTTCTTTTTTATTATTATTATTATTTCTATCTTAACAAATATAAGCAGAGCCAGAGGGAGCACAGAGGCACAATAGTGCGAATGCATAAACATACTAAATTGGTTAATTAGTACAGGTGATCACATGATTTCGAATGCCATTTGGAATAAATAAGAACGAGTAATTTTTTTTTTTTATTATTTTTTATTTTTTGCACTGAATTTCATTTTTTTCTGCATCGCGTTTCCTGAAAACTGCATTTCTCTTAGCCAATCAGAATCGAGAAATCTTTTCATGTATGTTATTAATAAAATAACAAGATCAATGCCCGCACTCACTGATCAATCAGCTATGGTTTATTGTACCACTAAACTCATTAAAAGTATTACCATATAAAAGCAATAAACCACATAGCCCGGGTGCAGCCGGCCATGTAACTCGAACTTTACTCAAATCAAGGATGGAAAAATGAGAAATTTTAGCCTTCGCGCGACTTTACGCTTGATTTCGGGGATAAGGGGGATTTTATGTTGCATTTTATTTTGTCCACGGTCAGTTGCAGGTTAAAAACCTAGATTTAGTCCTTACTCCTACTATATATACCGGTGGCTTAGGCTGTGTCTACGACGCCGACTATAAACCACACATTTGGGATGATGAAAGAACTCTCGAATCACGAGCCGCAAGTTCTTTCAACATCCCGCCCGCGTAGTTTATCATGCAGCCTATAAAAAAACGTGTGGTCTATTGCTTACCGAATAAACAATGAGGCTTACCCTGGTACCATTCAAAAGCTGGAGCAGTTTCACAGATATAAAAGGGAGACTCACCTCAGCTTATCCTCAACGTTCTTTCGGGTTGTCTACAACGTCTTACTCTGGGCTACTCTCTGGAAAATCTGGTTTTGGTAGACCTTTCCGAAAAATACTGGTAACAACATTCATCTCGCTAGTCATCGAGTTGAGCCAATAGTCAATTTTCACGATGTCTTTATTTTAATACAATGACTAGAATTCATTTTGTTTTCGCATTCTTATTCTTGTTATAACTACAATAGCACTACTGGTTAGCATGAGAAAAGCAACATCTGAAGGATTCTGGTAGTTGTACTCAAATGACGCTATCGCCAATATTTATCATCACCGTTTCCTTTAATTTGCTACTGGCTCACCGTTAGCAATTTATTAAGACATGACCAATTGAGGACGGAATGTCTCAGTAAGACAGGGTTTCCATAGTCAGCGAAAAGTAGGGGGGGTGAAGATGTTATTGCTGCAACAAAAACAACACCAACAACAACAACAACAACAACAAATCCGTGGTAAGAATTGATCATGAATTCTGAGGTCTTCATTTGGTGCGCTAGCATCCAAAGTTAGCTTTATCGGCTAAATACTCTTTGACACTTAAATAAAGTTCAAGTATTTATGTTCATCGTTTTCTTTGGGCGCCGAATGATTTGACTTGTATAGTCAAAGAAATACATTGGTTGTTGGTCGGTTGTTTTAATTCTCAACAGTCATTTTTTTTTTGTCTTTTTTTTTTTGTTTTGTTTTGTTTTTGTTGTTGTTGTTTTGTCGACGAAACTTGGCTTCACGTCGAAAATTTGTAACCTAAAGCGACATTTGCCGCACTCATATTCCATATAAGGTCAAACGTAGATATAATGGCTAATAACCGAGATCCAGCGAACCAATAAGAAAGCTAGAAATGCATTATCCTAAGTAGAGAATTGAATAATTTTATTTAGCCCATTGGCAAACTGGGTCACACTTTTCAGAGTTCGAAGTCTAGCTGTTAATTTGACCTAACTGTATCTTTTCACCTTATTTTTTGTAGATCTTTCCAGGTCGTTATGGTGTGCAGTGGAAAATCCTTCGCGTTGCCTTTTCTATGTTGTACCCAGTCTCTCACGTGACCATTGTGGTATCCCTTGTCTCTTTCTTCGTCACCGCCTTTAGCTTCGCTATTAACTGCGCGTTGGACATGACTTTTGAAATGATTACGCCACCTGGAGACCAGACTAGCTCAAAGACAATTTACTCATGTTGTATGTTCGTATTGCTCTGCTGCTCCATATTTTTGGTGTGCGTTATTTGCTCCCTGTTTTGGGAGATCATCAAAGTCGCAGTAGTTAAACGAACGCTCAAGTTTAGAGTTGCCAAGGTGATGATTTTGGTCATTATTTTGTTCGTCGCAAGCATTTATTCTGGATTTACGAATCACAATTTTGGTCTCATGAGTTTCTTGACCAGTTGCGTCATAGTGTCTTGGGTTGCGGCATTTGTGCTTTCAATGCTAGGCTCTATCGGCTTGCTGGCCTTTTGCTATCGAGAACCAAGCCACGAGCTCTACGCCTTAATTCTTCTTCCAGTGATGGTGGCTTTTGTTCTGGTTTCGATTCTTTCGCCAATTTCATTCAGTCTGGTCCACGCTTCAACTGGCGCAGTTTGTTTCGCGTTTTTCTATCCGTTCCTAACCGCTTGTCTCATCTTGTACATTTGCTTGCGAGGCTGCAGGATGCCGAATGGAGAGTACTTCGTTATTAAAAAGCGTTTTGCCTTGCTTTTCATGATGGCCTACCTTGGGGTTCTGATTGTGACAATTACATCTCGCCCGTACTGTAGTGATAAAGAGTGCTATTTCTCACCAAATACTCACACTGCAGGGAACAATCTTAATCTCGTGAACAATCAACAGGAGGCGCCCAGGTACCCAATCTGCCAGACTACATGGACTCCGTTAAGATTAAACGTCGCAGATCTTGCGTATCTCTCTTACGTCTCATATCAGGAGAGCTGGGATAGACAAAGCGTCAACCGAACTATCAATAGTTATTTCCATGATCGCGGCACGCGGTGGAATGTTGCATACACATCTGAGAAAACCCCTAGGTTTTACCATGTGGTAGACACCTCGGAACAAGTCAATATTATTAGTATAAGAGGCACGCAAAGTACAAGTGAGTGGGTCCGAGATTTAAAGTTGTGGAGCGAGATCATCAGTTACCGGGTCACTTCAATGGCACTTCCGGTCCAGCAACTCCCGCAAAGCTTTGTTACTTCATTTGTGTCAGCTGCCTCTTTTCTTGAACGGTTGCTTCATCATAACAACGCAGATTTTGTCATCGGTTCAATCGAATCCTACATCAACAAACATTTGATCAATCGAACAACTCATCATGTGTTATTGACAGGGCATTCAATGGGTGGTGGTTTGGCTAAAATCATTGGAAGCAGAATGGGACTTCCGGTGGTTTCCTTCTCGAGTCCCGGGGATGTTCACATCCATGCGAAGATGGGTTTTAAATTGGACCACTTAGAACGTCACACGACGTCTGTTGTGTCGCGCAGTGACATTGTCACGTGGATTGATAATTACAGTGGATTGGTTCAGTATCTTGAGTGCAGAGTAAGCGGATATGTTCGCTGTCACAGTATTGTTAACACGTACTGTGAGCTGAAGGTGGGATGTGGTTTTCAGACCCCCGTTATGTGCTGAAATTCTTGATATCAAATAATTAACAATTATTCCATTCGCGCTTGTTGGATCTGAGATGGAAATAGCCAACGACACGCGTAGCGCGGAGTTGGCTATAACCAGTCTCATATCCAACAATTCTCAACCTTCGGATAATGCAATTCTAGCTTTCTCATTGGTAATTTCTCATTTCTCGACGAAACTTGGCTTCCCGCGAACAATTTTATGCTCAGCGACATTTGCTGCATTCATTTCCATATAAGATCAAACGCAGGTATAATGGCTGATAACCGAGATCCGGTGAACCAATGAGAAAGCTAGAATTACATTATCCGAGGTTGAGAATTAAATAATAACAGATAGCTAACCCTGTAAGAGGGGAGATCAACTAACAACCTGGGAACGCGGTTAGGTCTTGACTCAGGTCTAACGGTGATCGTTTCGGTCCCAATCTCGACCCAAAACTCACCCAAGAGCACCCCACGAGCTCTTCCCTGTTGCACATGCGCAGACATAAACCCAAGGCTGGCCAAGGCTCTGGTGACGCTGTATACTAGTAATAGTTTTCACTACATCTGCCCCCGCCTAAGATAATATGGATGGCAGTTGAGATGCCTTCCAATTATATGCTGAACAATGTAATGTCTTCATATTATGCTGATTTGGTAGTTTAAAGATGCAACCAAAGGACGGGCAACAACAAACAGCATTTATCTTCAATTTCCATCAACATTTATTTGAAACGCTATCAACTGAAAAGCAATTTAAATTACTGTGGAAAATGCCTTGAAAATATGACAGTACAATAACAGGAACATTAACTAGAAGGCAACACTCTGTTGTCACAATCGCTATGCTGAACAGCACTTGTCAAAGTCTTCGATACTCACATCAAGTTACCCAGAACACCTCGAATGCGGTAAAGAATGCCAACGTCACTTGTACGCCCGGCTGAGCAGTACTGATACCACCTTGCGCGCCCGGTTGGGCAAATCGAGATTGATTCCCCCTTACAATATCTCCTAATTTCCATATTTTCTCTTTTTACGCGGGGGCTTCTAGGTTGCCTCCTCGGGTTTTGGCCCAGAGGCCCAGAGGCCAAAACCCCGCGGGGGCAATAACTAACTGCAGACAGTACTGTTTCGGCCTTCTGGGCCTCATCAGTGCAGCGCTGATGCTAAGATGTAGGCAAGTGACGCGAGTGATGGTCGGATGACTCAAGGTACTAAGTTGAAGACCATCCCATAAAAACTATTACCCTGGTCCCAGAGCTTTTTCTTTGTTTTTAGCCGAGGACAAATTTAAGCCGCGAAGCGGCGACAACAGACCGTGTTCACGGTTCGTTGTCGCCGCTTCGCGGCTAAAATTCGTCTGAAGAGGAGAAGGAAAAAATTCAGGGCAGGGTAAAAAACCATGGACAGACTATTAAAAGATGGAACCACGTTGCAACCAACATAATAACGACAGAACGATAGAATATGTTGTAATTCGTGGTTTTCTTTGTTTATTTACAACTGTTTACAAAGAAAGAAAGCGATTTACGTAGCACGAGCGGAATAGAACAATACACACAATGGAATCATGAAGATATCAATAAACGAATGACCAGGAATCCAAACAGCAATACATACAGCAAAACGAAACTTAAATGAAAGTCAGTCAAAACATTTAAGGTTGAAAAAGGTGCTGACCGTGCGGGGAAGTCGTTTTGGCTGTGCTCTAACAAGCTGTCAAAGTTTTCATCCGATCTTTAGTACTGATATTGAAAAATTCATAAATGACAGCGATGAATTCGTTCAGAGGTAACCAGATGTGTGACATAATCAGTCTCCTAATTACTATGGAAATTCTAGATGCAAATAAAAAGTGGCTTAACAAACTGGACATCAATTCAGGGAAGAAACAGAGTTTGTTTGGTCAGAATTTTTCGTAATATTTCTGTATATATTATCTTCGATTTCGTTGAGTTACTTTTCTGAAAACAAATTAAGGCAAAAATGTCTTTTTTTATACTCTGCACAGGTTTGAGGAAAGATGGAACGGTTGTTCCGAGGTTCAGAAACCCAAGTCTCAAAGCTAACAAAAAATACCACTTCTAACTGAGCCACAAAACAATCTACTACCGGAGAATGAAAGTTAAAGAATAAGAAGAGATGAAGCAATAAAAGAGCAAACGGCAAAGAGAACACAAAGAATGTGAAGGGAAATTCCAAGTCGTGTACAACACAATAAGATTGAAACTAATATAATAGAAAAAAGGCAGCTTGAATTGTAAAAAAAAATACCTAATAAGAATAATACTATTGTAAAAGCAACATAAGCATAAAAAATAAAGAAAGCACAAAATTGCAAAATTGTGCAGCTGAAGAAATGCAGAAAGAACAAAGGGTAAAGCAAGCAGAAGCAGTCAAAGAAACAATAATTGCAAAAGAAGCCTACAAATTGCAAAAAATAAAAAAATCTCATTGCGACAACAGCCTAAAAAAATGCAAATAATCATAAAACAAGAAAAAGCAGCCCAGAAAATAAAAGAAGCAGATAATTGCAAAAAAAAGCCTAGAAATTGCAAAAACCCTAATTGCAACAGCAGCCTAAAAAATGCAAATAATAATAATAATAAAGCAAGAAAAAGCAGTCAAGAAAATAAAAGCAGCAGATAATTGCAAAAGAAGCCTAGAAATTGCAAAAAGCCTAATTGCGACAGCAGCCTAAAAAATGCAAATAATAATAATAAAGCAAGAAAAAGCAGTCAAGAAAATAGAAGAAGCAGATAATTGCAAAAGAAGCCTAGAAATTGCAAAAACCCTAATTGTAACAGCAGCCTAAAAAATGCAAATAATAATAATAAAGCAAAAAAAAGCAGTCAAGAAAATAGCAGAAGCAGATAATTGCAAAAGAAGCCTAGATATTGCAAAAACCCTAATTGCGACAGCAGCCTAAAAAATGCAAATAATAAGAATAAAGCAAGAAAAAGCAGTCAAGAAAATAGAAGAAGCAGATAATTGCAAAAAAAGCCTAGAAATTGCAAAAACCCTAATTGCGACAGCAGCCTAAAAAATGCAAATAATAATAATAATAATAATAATAATAATAATAATAATAATAAAGCAAGAAAAAGCAGTCAGGAAAATAAAAGAAGCAGATAATTGCAAAAGAAGCCTATAAATTGAAAAAAGAACCTAAAAAAATGACCTAAAAATGCAAGATAAGAATACCAATACCAATAGGGAAGCAAGAAAAAGCAGTCAAGAAAATAAAATAAGCCTGGTTAATTGCAAAAGAACTGAAATAAGCCTAAAAAAACAAGACACCTAATAGCAATGACAGACTTATATTTATTTAACAAGGGGAAATGAGGTACACATTTAAAGATTTGTGGCTCACAAAGGTACATGTAATATCTTAGGTTCAAGGTGCGAGTTTACAAAGAAAAAGTAACATTTGCATTTTAAACAAATGATGCAAAAAGAAAGATTTTCTGACTAACAGTGGAAATTTATGTCAAATAAGCTAATATGCAGTTTTGAATCAGGGGCCAAAACTAAACTGACAGGTTCTTACTAAGGGAAAAAAACTGACATGAACAGGAAAAACTCATTGATGGAATTTAGATTAAGTCCAGAAAAATGGTTGCATTTTTAAGTAGATCTATGGAATAAACATACAATTAGTATTTTAGAAGGTATAGATTAAAATGGAAGTAGTCACTGTCACACAATGTCTGGTCACATGAACATCTGTGTTACTGTCATTTATGAATGATGTCTGATTGGATGAAAACAAAAACAGAAAGTTTAGATTACAGCTAAAATGACTTCACAGGACAACACAAAAAACTCAAGTCACCTCATTGCATCTTAAAGGTAAAATGTGCAAAAACCGTGTATTTGACTGCGTGCCACTTGAACCAAAAACATCTCTTAATTGGCCAAACAAAGAAATTTGGCCAAACAAAGAGTCTGTATGTAGGCTACTATCACACTGCTGTTTGGATTATTGTAAGAAAAAACGGTCATATGGTACTCTTCTTCAAGTATAAGAAATTAAGGTTTTGCTTAATAATTGTTGTAATAATGTGTTTGACAAAAGAAGGCTGATGGTTTCGGCAAACAAAGATATGTACAGTTATTGTGACGTATTTGTGCTACCGCTTGTTAATAAACTTAAGGTGTCAGTTAACATGAAAATACAAAAAGTTGTGACAGCAAGTTTCTGTTTTATAAAAAATTGGAGCAAGGTTAGAGGTAATCAGATTCAAAATCATGTAAATGCTTTGTGATTAGTAAGTACTGCCTTGTTTGGAAAACACTAGTTTCTGACATCAGATTAATCATATTCTGAAAACAACCAGTTGAATATTACTCTGACTCTCAGAGTAAACTGAAAACAAAAAAAAACTATTTACACTATTTACAAGTGAACTGTTGAACAGAACCTGAAATAAAGAAACAGAGTTTGAGGACAAAATGAGAACTGAATTTAAAATAGTTGATAGTTATATTAATTAGAGTAATTTTTAATTAAAAATTTTGACTTTTTTTTGGTGATCAGTCTTTCACATTTTGTTGAAATAACCTTTGCTAATAAATACAATATACATGTATTATGCATGTTTGTTCTGTACACAAACACAAGCCTGTAAGGTCTATAAGTAAGGAAAAATGAACAAATAAAAACAAACTCAAGTGTGTGAATTAATGCTTTTAGTTTGTGTCCTCACTTTTTCAACAGTTCTCACGCCTCTTGGTTTCAAAGAAGAGCACAAGGCCAACAAGACTGGCCTCTTGGGTTCTCTGACGGTCAGATTTACGCCAATCTAAAAACACAGTAACAATACAAACCATGTTGACACTTGCCAAGGTACTGACAATGTTTCAGCATTCAGCACACATGCAACCTGGTTAACAGCTTTCATTTCTGGGGTTATGAAGAGCTTACGTTTACTAACAAGAACTTACAAAGAGACTGTATTGTTACAGAGCTTTTCAATTGAGAGTCTAAAGTTCTAAGTATGATGTCATGTTCATTTTGGTTCTTAGGGCATTTTACTACACTCAGTGATAGGCCAAAAAAACTTGCACCACTTTCAAAACCAATGGACAGCAAACAACAACCAATCATGACTTGCTTATTAAATATTGTTTTGCAACAGTGAGAGTTGGAGCATTTTCTCTGTGTGTGCTTCCACCTGCAGGCCTAGATTTGTCTTTGTGGATGGAAGCTTGCTTTAGTTTATTTTGTAAATGCTAATGAATTGTTGTTGTAGATGTTGATGCCTTCTTGAGTTATCTTTGAGTGTTACAGTGGTTCTTCAATTTGATCTGATCTTTGAATCTGTCATGATTGACTCAGGTAAAAATTTGTTTTCCGTTCGACGATACCCCTTTTAAATTAGCTCTAAAATACTGAACAAGTTTTCTCCCTCATAATCTGGTAAAATGTATCAATACTTTCTACTTACCCTCCATATCGAACAGTAATTTCAGCTCAGTTCTCAAAATGTCAACACACTGTTCAAGATTTTCAGACAACTGACTAAAATAAAGAGAACTCAAGCAAATGAAAACCTCTCAGAGAGGATGAAAGAAATGAGATATCAAGTGTTCAGCCTGGGATATAGCAAGAATTATTTTTTTCCACAAAGTGGGCATACAGTCTGAACACATCATCTAAACTATTATTTGGAAGTTCATAGGTTCAACTCATGTTTAGGGAACTCAATACTTTTTTCCAAGCATGCCTCCCTTGCTTTCTAGAAAAACATCATTCCTTCAGAAAGGATTTTGGTGAGTACTAACATGAAGAGAAAATAAATGGCCAGTCTATTACAGTGCCGGTATGCAAAACCAAATGTTCATTCTCTTATCAACCAGGTGACAATAATCATTATCGATGTCTATTTCGATACATGAATTTGTTTCGCACATAACTCACAGGTTTTCAAGGTTTTGTTTCCTTGTGTTAAGCTGAGCCTGGTAGTCAATCAAGCTGAGCCAGTCTTGCTTCAGACCATTGAATTCCTCCTGACGTTCTGAAAAAACAATCATTGTTAATGTTACAAATATTATTCCTACATTTTATTCTACATACCCAAATAGCACTCCACAGTTTCACACTAAGAGTTAATTTACTACACATCAAAGATCTTTTTCAAAAGTTATGTAAGTCATAAAAGAATTTCTTGAAAGACTCTACTGACCTTCAAATGTCATTGCATCCTTCAACTCTTTCTCCAAGTTGAAAATAACATTACACAAGGAATGAATTTCTTGATCCAAGAAATACATCTCCTCTGCAATATACGCAGAAAGCTCCAAACGGCTTTGCATCACTGTTGAGAAAAAAACACTTCAATTAATCTGAAGGAAAAAAGCTAGTGCTGTCTAGACAATTATTGTAAATGAATTCTACACGAAAGCTACTGAGCAGCACTGTACTTTCTTGTGGTGATGGGAATTATGCAGTACGCAGTGCAGTTTCTACCTTTTGAAATGTTGAGAATTCTTTAACATAATTTATAAAGCATTAAGGCTTTGTGAATTAAAGAGTGACCATGTCCCTAATCTTCTTGGTGAATTAATGGCTGAAGTCATTGTGTTGTCTATTTCAGTGAATCCTGGCATGTACATTATTTTATTCATAAAAACTTGAATTTAAAGCCACTGTGACTGGATTTTAGTACAAGAATGAAATTCAAATTCAACTGGAGTAAAATGTTTGTCGAACAAATAATATCAGAGCAATACCCTTTTGCTGTAAAGGACTGAAAACCTTCTGATAAAAGCAGGAACTTTTCTGTTTAACTTTGTTGACAGAAGCTGAATGACATTCCTCAAGTTCAAATTGGTCAGTGACCACTGAGGTCCCTATAGCAGCAACATTGCAATGGTCAGCTCTTAGCCCAGGAAGGCGAGAAGAACCAGAACCAATCACATCATGAGTGTTCTCTTGACAGGACTCTGGTAATCCTTCCACACACTCAGTGTTATTCTGAGACAGGGCTGGTGACCTTGCTTTTTTATCACCAACCAAGACATCACCATGGACAGAAGGCTTTTGGCAATTAGTGTCAACTTGACCCTCTGTTTGACAAGATTTACGGTTAATGCATAATTCCCAAGGAGATTCTGTGTCATTCTTACCCTTTGAATATGATCCCTTGTCCTCATCTACAGAGACATCAGCATGGACAGTAGCAGCATCTTCAGACTCTTGGGAGCCATTGTCAACTTCACTCTCTGGAACATTGTCCTTGTAAGCAGTAGGTGTTGCCTCAGAAGTTAAAGGAAGTTTATCACCTCTAGAAAAGCTATTACTGACATGGGTAACAGTTTCAACTGCATCACATTGCACAGCTTCTCCATCTGTTATTTCACACGACTGTTCCCCAGTGTGCTGGAATTCAGCACAAGAGACGTCTGATAGTAAAGGCCCTTCACCAGCAGTGGCAACTGATTCAACTACATCACAACACTCATCCCTCAAAGCTTGTTCTTCTTGTTCAGTCAGAACTTCAGAGGGGTCCTGGCCAGTGACATCAACAGCACCAACTACAACAACCTGGGCAGCCTCTTCAGGTTTTGTTTGAGATATCTTAGCAGCCATAGCTTTGTTGTCAGTCTGCTCCACATCTGAAGAGTTTGCTTTCTTCAGCTCAGCAGTGTCATTGAGGATATTGTCTTTGTACATAGAGGTTTGTGTACTATCCCAGTTTTCTGGATGACCAAGTGTAAAATTTTCCTCCTTTTCAGGCTTTTGCAAAGGCATTGTCTCTGGCTCTTGCTCACTGGATTTTCTTCCAATCCTTCTACATGTATGCTGTGGTGCTGGAGAAGGAGCACTACTGCAAGAAGCACCACCCTTCTTGTCCTCTCTTTTAATAGCACTAGTTGCATTTTCTGGAGATGTTTTCATGGGTGTTGAAACTTTGCCACGTTGTGAAGAATCAGAGCTGCAGCAAAATGGGTTTAACTTCTTCGGATACTCAATCCTCTGTTTCACTTTACCACTTGTAGTTTTTCCTTTTCCCGCAGTCCCCATAGCATCTTTCATGAATTTTTTTCCACATTCCTCCTTCGAACTCCCACTGAATGAATTTAGCTCTTTAGGGTTCTTCTTCTTTCTTCTTCCCCTCCATCCAAAACGATTCAGTGGCGAAGGAGTTTCTTTGCCCTCAGTGCCAGTTGCACTTGTCACAGGAGTTTCTTCACAGTGTGACAATCCTTCAAAAGAAGTTTTTCGTTCCTCATTTGAGTTAAGTTCTTTCAGGTCCTTTGTCTTGTGTTTCTTCTTCTGTTTTCGGTTCAGTGACTTGGAGGTGTTACCACTGTTGGGGGGTTGTTGTTCCTTACTTCTCTGCACTGCCTCTGTCTTCGCCTGGATAGAATTACTCTTTCCCTCTTCTGCATGAGGCACTGGTGCAGGGTTTCTCCGTAGAACTTGAGGCAGCCTTGATGGTCTTGGTGGTATTGGAGGTGGCTTCCTCCATGGCTTTCTTGGCCCTCCATTATTTCTGGGCGATGAAGCAGGCTTGATGGTTGCAAAGGTCTGAACACTGTGCTCCTTTGCATAGGATTGTGTCTCAGAAAACCCTGTCTTCCCCCATGCAATAGAGTCACCTGCATCAGCATCATTAGCTTTTTTGCCAAGGGTCTTATTCAGCCCTCCATCATTAGTGGAAACACCAATGTGGCTAGCACTAGCAGGCTTGCTGGGTGCCATTGTATGCAAGCTATTTTCCTGTGGCTTTGATTGTTCATGATTAGAACCAGTCATACTACTTCCAGAGAAGCCACTTCCACAGCCATTTTTGTTTCCTTTCTTAGCTTTTTTCAAAGCAGAGGTTGATTTAATAGCATCTGCCAAGTATTCTTTTAGTTCTTCTTCTTTGTTGCAACTGAATTTAAAGCACATAAAAATACATCAGACAAATAATAGCAAGTATTTTCAGCTCAATGCAATAACAATATTGGTCAAGTTTAGCAGGCAGTAGTTACCAAGTGTGAAATTAGCATACAATTAATACTGTGAATATGTGAACAGCTGATAATTAGATGAGACCTTAGAGGTAATGAGCACTTAACCATGAACTAAGAAACTTAAGCAGTTGATAAGAGGGCTGAATCAAATCAATGCTGCATGTTTCTAGTCTCAATATTTTCCAGTATTCTTTTGATAAGCATTATCAACACCATCTTCATCATCACCAATTACTGGTGAAGACGGAGGTGATGATAATAATGAACATTATCCTCTCCATCATCACTGCCATCTCAACTGTTATCGCAATAGACATCACCACAATAAAAATAAACACTTACTAGGGAACTCCACCCTCTAGCATAACAGTTGTTAACTGGAATTCAATGGAGCCTGTCTCAATTATGTCCTTATTTGTAGAGTTAAGGGTGACAGTAAGTTCAGAGTCCTTTTGTTCTTCACTGATATAATCGTCCAAGTCGAAAGACCCACGTGCGATAACTTTCCTTTGCCCTTTTTTGGTCTCCTGTAATGTGCACAAGAAAAACCAACGTTTTTACAATAACAGTCAAAAGTATTGTACTCATTGACCTAGAGTTATGGACAGAATATAAAATCGATGTTTCCTGCTTTGTCGTGCACACACTAATTAATTTCAACAAAAATTCACTCCCATTCCATTCAAACATTTCTATGTTAACTTATTATAAAGAACAAATCAACAGTTTTCCATGGTCTGTAATCTGATCAAATGAGTTGAGTATTTAACATCTTATGACGTCAAATGTTTCTATGGTCTATAAGAGTACAGACCGTGGAAAAGTGTTGTCAGTTATTTTGTTGATTAGAAATATTAATAGTAAGATTCTTCAAGACAACAAGAAAAGGAACTGATGTGTGAAGACAATAATTTCATTTGGCCAGTGATGTTTTTTTGGGCAAATTAATATCATTACTGACAGTAAAATGTCAGCACAGGAAAAGATTCATCTCAGATACTACTATGTGCTTTGCTTAATTAATTGGTGAACTTACATTTTTGATGATTATTTCCCAAGGACAGTCTACATATGTGCCCTCTCTCTCTGGATTCTAAAGGAATAAGCACATGACCTCCATTCAACTGTGTCATCTGCTTAATAGCTGTTTGCTAATTACCCTATCACTGGCTAGAAACCTAAATTAGATCACCATTAAGGTAACAATCAAAGATGAATAATATCATTACCTAGGCTTTTCCCAAATATACACAATTAACTTTTAAACTACTTAACTATTCTTCAGACCTAGTGTCGTAAGAGGCTCAAACATTAATTCATTTTTCAATTTTAACACTTTAGTTCCCAAGAGGTCCCAAAGTGACAAGTCAAATTGCCTGGTGTTAGACAGAGTAAGATCTATCATGCAAGACACTATTAGGAGTTAAAGGGTTAATGGGGACATCGTTTTTGAACAGACGGAGAGGTTGTTAATTCATTAGTTGACTGAGAAATCTACGCTCAATGCTTAAGTTGAGGAGCTATTAACACTACTACTTTGATTAAAATTTAAACTACTTAATGCAGTATTCATGAGGAAACATTGTACTGGCTGTGGTTAACTTTACCATAAGGTGACAAGCATCCTCGGAGAACCAAGGGACAGTCAGTGGTGAGGGCAAAATTAGACAAGCAGAAGTTTACAAGATAGACCTCATCTTGCCCACCTTGTAAACTTTCATTAGACGCAATATAGAGGCTTTGCATCATCACGTGACCTCCATAGCAACGGTAACTATGCTGCCATGACACCGGGTAAGTTAGATGAAAACAATAGCTCAAAACGACAAGCTAGGGAATCACCATGGTCAGGTTTTGCTGTGTTTATGGCTGTTCAAATCACTCAGGGAGAGACAAATTAAAGATGTCTGGTTTTAGTAATAACTCACCAGGGAGAATAAGACTAGAGAATTATCGGTGTGGAGACAAAATTTACGGCTTGCAAACATCAACCGCGACGCAGTGACAAAGAGCAAAATCAAAACTCCAGAAGTCTGCTCATGCCACTTTCATGATTTCTTCATTCTGTCCCAACTGACTGCCCCTGGGTCTCTGAGGATGAGTGCCTAGAGGACAAAAGCTACTTACCTTGTGCAGAGTTGTTTTGAAAGTGACTGGGTCTGGCTCCGGCCAAACATGAATTCCACAGAAGGGATTGTTAGAGCCAGGCTGCCAAGGAACAGGCTGGAAACAGAGGTAAAAATTGATCAAATGCCTAGTTCTTCCCCAGTACACACCATGCAGTCTAGAGGGTATGACAGGACTTGATCAGATGGTCTTTTTATGAGTACCATGTAGTATTCGTCCACTCCCACAACAAGAGGTCACTTCAGCAACAGAGCATGTTTCGCTTATGTAAAGGTGTGGAAAGATTTCCGTACAAGTCCCTGCATGTACAATAATTATACATGCATATTCCTATGAACCTTCCAAAAAGAACGAGCATGAATAGAGTTTTGCTAGGAATATGCATGCATAATGAAGTAGGGACCTGTGTGGAAATCTTGCCAAATTTTGTTGTTGTTATTTATAGCTGCTGATCTGAACAATTTGTGCTTTGTGTTCGATTCTGAAAGGGAAGCTAAGTAGCGGAAAAAGAGGAACGAAAACCTTAAGCTTACCTTAGTGTGGCAGTTCCCATCGTTTTTGTTCCAAAGAATCACGAGCTTTTCAGGGCACCTGGTAC
This sequence comes from Astreopora myriophthalma, assembly GCA_014634185.1. Taxonomy (NCBI): domain Eukaryota; kingdom Metazoa; phylum Cnidaria; class Anthozoa; order Scleractinia; family Acroporidae; genus Astreopora; species Astreopora myriophthalma. The sequence goes on from BLFK01000881.1 coordinate 195,288, forward strand.
AGCAAATTTCATAAGTTTGTTGGGAAATGAACACAACTGGCGATTCAAATGCACCTCCATGTGCGGGTGTGCATCAGTCCATGGGCCCGTCCATGTAAGCTTATATAATTTATGAGAAACTTAAACACGAATACTTACTAAACTACGAATACTTACAAAGCCATCTCTTAAAGCCTGGTTTCTATATCGTTGTATCTGTCGCATCTGTCATATCATTCTGTCGTATCTGTCGTATATGAAAAAAATTCATACGACAGATACAACTATATGGAAACCAGGCTATAGAATAATATTATACAAAATGCTACTATCGCTGAATATTGTCCGCCATATTGATTATCATTTCATAGGGGTCTGGGAGCAAGAGATCTGCCTCGTCCCAGTAGCACTCTTTCTGCAGCGGAAGAGAAAGCCTCGTCACAAGTAAAGGAGAAGCGTTTCCATCAGTCACCGCAAAAACCACCGTAACAGGATAAGTCAAGACAAGTCATGTCAAGTTTATTTACACTATTTACAAAATAGTACAAAATACATGAAAAGCGAAAAACAAATTATAGAAAGAAAGGGTTAAAGAAAAAAATAGACATAAATAAGTTACGATAATTTGTTAAATAGCGCACAATGACCAAAATAGCCAAGCTTTCGTGTTGGCCACTGTCATGATTAGTTATATAGGTTAAAGGTAAGACCAAGATGTAAGCGCAAAGGAAGAAGGGGAGGGAAAAATAAACCCTCTTATCAGCCCTTGTAGCATCGTCAAGGATGGATGGGAAAAGGACAACATTTGCACTCGAGTCCAAACTTTCTTGGAGTTTCTTTTCAAGATGTTTTCCGTGACTGTGAGGGAGAGCAAAACAACGCTACCCTCCCCACCCCCTTCTTCCAGTTCCTGTTCTTCTGCTCTTGAGCAATTTTCGCTGATTGTTTGGTCAGATTATGTTGATTCAAAGTTAAATTAATACACTTGTCGATTTCTTTTTCTCGTTCTGATATTACAAGTAATTTAAATTCCGTAAGTACCTATGGGTTCCCGCTATGAGCAAGTGAATTTAGTTTAATTAAGTTGCGCTTTTTGTGACCTACTCGAAGTTTTAGGAAAACGCAAAAAAAAAAGTTTTACCCTCCCTTAGGAGTAGTTGTTCCAGCAAAGATTTTCAGTTGGCGGAGAAGCGGGGGATTGTAAATCACACGAAACGCAATGGGATTCTATTGGCTATTGCCAGCTGATTAGCGCGATCTGAAAAAAAAAACTCTGAAAAAAAGTTGCTTTTCTGCTATTTGTAACTTACCAGAGCACTTTCCGACACTCCAAGGTTAGCGCATTCACAGAAAATGTAAGCTGAAATTCCCGAGAAATGTTTCTTTTTCTTTTTATCTTTTGCATTACTGAGGCCATTTTGCCGCAGCTATTAAGTCTCAGATAAACTCCAATCTGCTTTGTTTACTGCAATTGTGACGTCATGTTGATATAATAATTCCATTTATTATTCCACTATTGCGTCATTTCACCATAAAAGGTCAAGAGAACGCGCAAAATATGAGACCGTAATACACTGTAGTGTCCCGGTTTGACCGGTTTACAACAGAGCGTCATTCGTACGCGCCATTTCAACACTCTTACCAAAACAGAGAAGCCAAAATAACAAAACCTTTTTGTTGTGGAATAATAAATCTGTTATTCGATGGTTTTACATATAATACTCGCGCACATTTTGCTCATTGCTCGTATTTTAAAATACTATGCAACTCGCAAAATATGCGCGCGTATTATATGTAAAACCATCGAATAAGATATATTTAAACTGAATATACGCGCGCTCCGTTGTACTTTAATTTTCAAGGAGATTTTTCAAAAGAATTCTTTACACAAATGTTATGAAGAAATGGTTGGACCTCACATAACATTTCATTTCATTCAGTTATATTCTCTTCGGGTTTAGAGCTTGTTTAAGAGCAAGGTTTAACCCCATTACCGGGGTTTTTCTCCGCCCACGGTCTCATGTCCCAAAAGGGGAGAAGAGGGAGGGGAGGGAGGGGGGAGGGAGTATTAGACCATTTCCCTTCGCTTCCCACAAACGAGGGGAGAGATATGGGTAACGCACAGAGACAGAACACGCGCAAAGAATATTTAACAATTATTCTACGAGGGCGCGCTGGATATGAAGTGATAGATAACCAACGAGGCGCGTAGCGCCGAGTTGATTATAACCATTTTATATCCAGCAAGCCCGAGTAGAATAATTGTTTTATTAAAACTCGGTGCTGCAAAAATGTTATCAGCTCGCTTTATTGCTAACGCGTTCCTTGACCATATTAGGTACAGCAGGTATATGAACTGATAGCCTGTGTCCGGCGAGCCAATGAAAATGCTGGAAATCTGATATCCGTAGTTTAGTTTTTAATAAAAATAGTTATCCCCAGGTCCCACAGTTTATAACATTCACCGCTTGACACTTAACAAATGGTAAACGCCATAGCGTGCACTATTGAGTTACGGATGCACGCGGGAGGTTGCTATGCGATGGCCGAGTGCGACTCTAGCTTCTTGAGTGCTTAGCAAACCTCCCAAGTGCATCCATAACTCAATAGTGCACGCTATGGTGTTTATCATTTGTTTTATAACATAACATGGAGACATTGGATCTACAAAAGTCCTTTTATTGAGCTACATCACAAAAAAATGTTCGTGTAGTCTTACATGACAAGAGAAAACAAGCGCGCAAAAACTAGCACACACGTCAGCAGCGTACACCTATGAGTAAATAGTACACGCTGAATTAACCAATCAGAGAACGCGCTTTGCTTTAGTTATGTTATAAAAATTTATCTTCAATCCTTTCCTCGACTCATTAGTGAATATATTTTTACTGAATTTTTGCGAGGCGACTGTGTTTGGACTGCACTGTTGCAGAGAGGTATCTCCGGCAGTTCAAAATTACAGCCAGAACAAGTTTTAATGAATTTCTTCCTTGTGTTTCCGGACCAAACATCATCAAGGAGGAGTGTGACGTTACTGATTGAAATGTGATGTGTACGATATAACGTTATGCAATCTGTCACGCAATATATAATGTATAACAACTTCTTCATACGTTTAATTCGATTCGGCCTTGATGTTTTTGTTGTTGTTGTTGTTTGTTTTCTTGTTATTTCCAGAGAATTTTAGAGGGGGTCAATGAGGGTTCAGCAGGGGGTCAGTAGGGGGGTTAACGGACCTGTCATCTCAATGTCTCAACCAGCTGTAAAAACTCCGATGAACATACGACAGTAAAAGTTTGAAACCTTGGTCATACCGTCTCATCAATACAATTGTAAACTGCAGGGTAACAATGTGCGCGACAAGCAGTCTGGAAAAGACATGCATGTCGTGTTGTAATGCATACTTGAGAATATTCTATATAGAGAATGCGCTGTATGAATAGCACAACAAATTACTATCATTAACTTATCGCGTATATAGGCATGAATTCGCTGAAAACCTCCCGCTAGAGGGACCCATCAGTTAGTTCCCCTAGTTACTCAACAGGGAAAAATGCAAACAAATGTTCACTTTTTTGGCCAGGATACGTTTTGGTCTACAATGTCCATTATTAGTTCCAATCTCACGTTGTTAGACTGCTTCGCTTGGGTCATTGCATTCTCGTATTGCTGGATTTTCGTTTGAAGCTCTTCAATTTTGGCTTCCTGGCCGACAAGGTGAGCACAGATATCCATTTGCTCTTCAAGGGAATTGAGCTTCTCGTGCGGGACGTCAAACAAAGCCTCTTGGATTTCCACAGCTGAATTTAGGTGCTCCATGGCTTTCTGAAATTCTCCCTGAAGAAAAAAGAGATCAAAGTAATGACTGGAGAGGGAAACAGGACCAAAACCTAATGTTAAAGTATCGAATGTGATATTAACTGAGTCCATAACGTAAATTGTCCACCACAATCTGTGAAGAAATTCAAAAGCCGACCTATTAAGCGTTGGCCCTTTCTCTTTGAGAGCGCACCACGAAGGGCTAACACTCCAAATGTCAGCTTTTACATCTCTTTATATCAGCTTTTACATCTCTTACACTGGGCTTTTACATTTCAGGTTGTACATCTCTTTATGGTGGTCAATTACCGTACAGAGCGGGTTTCAATCGTTGAAAACCAAACCCCAAGTAATTACTCTGACCAATCACCACGAATGCAAACAGTGTGATCAAACGACCAGGACTCGGTTCTTCAAAAGGTGCATAACCCTATCCAGCGGATAAGCGCTATCAAAACGAATTGAGTTATCCAGTTAACAGTGATTTATCTATTGGATAGCGCTACCCACCCTTCGAAAAACAGGGGTCAGAATTCGAAGTAATTACATCTAACATGCTCAAAGCGTGGGAAAATACGCGTGCGCGTGTCCAGATCTGTTTTGGTTTTGCTTCAGTGTTATTGGTTGAAAAAAAAGCGCAGCAATAACAATCCCGTAATTACTTTCGACACTCAAATGAAAACCACTCTATCTGACGCGTCACTCCCCACCGTCTCACAGCACTTGAGTCAATTAGCGTAAATAGTTTTTTCACTAAATTCCAAAGAAACTACAAATCAAAGACTTACCTTCTTTTTGTACGCTACGCCCAAATTGTGCAGAGTTCGAGCAGTTTCTTGGTTAACACAGTCTTTCCTGATACTAAGTGCTCGAGAAAAATAATCCACTGCAGTGTCGAACTCATCTATTGCGAGGCAGTCATTGCCAAGGTAATTGTAGAGTGTGCCGGTAAAGGGGTGTTGGCCAAGTAGGTCGACATAAATGCTAAGAGCACTTTCTCTGAGGTGTAAAGCTCCACGATGATCACCTAAGGAGGTGAGAACAGCTAAAGAACAAGAAATGAAGGGGAAAAAGGGAATTCGTTAGAGCAGCGATCAAAATTGGCAGTTCAAGCAACGACAAAGACAACGCCCACGAAGAGATTTCGTCAGGGGTCACAAAACAGACCAAATGCGGCCTTTATACCTGCTCTATCGTGGCAGCATGCTGCGTATTTGAACGGTTCCTGGTCCCTCATCTTTTGTCTTATTTCCACAGCTTTTTCACTCAGCTCTGCTGCTCTAACTTGGTTACCATTCTTAGCCATGCAACGAGCGATCTTGCTGTAACACTGCGCTACCAGATCCCCTTCTTTACTGGGCAGCTTGTCGTATATCTCCAGCGCCTTTCTCAGCACTTGATAGGCACCCTTCGAAAAAGCGCCACAAGTTTGGTGGCACTCACACGAATATATCAGCTTAATGCCTACACATGTCAGGCAATCAGCCACAAGTGGCAAGTCATCTTTGTTCGCCAAAAGTACGGCTTTGTAAATCTCCTCAAATAGGCTGCGTTTCATAACTTTGGCCAGGAAGACGACCGAATCATTGATAATTTGCGCGCATCG
>BLFK01000881.1:209998-218239 GCA_014634185.1 Astreopora myriophthalma
AGACAGCAGAATGTTGGCACACATCTTAGTGACGCACCTAATTTCTCTCAAGCAGAGAAAAATGACCCGATAACCTTTGTCAGCCATCACGTGACCGATCGTTTGGGCTAAACAGGATTTTCCATAACCTGGTAAACCGGTTATAACTACAAGGCGTTTTCCATTGCCTCCGCTCAGCACTTCCACAATGTCACTCAGCATTTGGTTTCTTCCGTAAAAATGGACAGGTTTGTTTGGTAGAGAGCCCGATAAACATGGACGTTCGTCAAAAAAGCCGTTTCCTGAAATAAGAATACGAGGAGATTAAATGATTGCGGGTTTGGATCCTCTGTTGTTAATTGCACTGAAGCCGGCAAAAACATAACTTGCTTATTTCAACTGTTTCAGTGCTCCAAGCACACTGAACAGAGTACACTTACCATTAAATATTAGTCTTTGGAACATTGAAATGACGAAATAAACAACTTAGGTGCTTAATTTTAGGGAAAGTTATATGTTGGTAAGATGAGTCACATTGACGAGACTGCATGTGTAATCAAATTAATGAAATGCGTGAAAAGCTTGGGGCCTTGAAACCACTTCCTTTAAAAGCACGCGAAATACACCCGGGGCGTTCGAGGTTTTCTTCGTTTGCGTTACTTCAGTTATGTAGCGTTGTGACGGATCACCGCAACGACTTCCGCAGTCAGGCCCAAAGTCCTTACATTAGTGAATAATTACTACTATGTATTAGTTGTATTCATTTCTGCTGTATAAATTATGTTAGTAACTCTGACACAATCTGCAATCTTGTATCTTCGCCTACACAGTATTGATTACTGGACTGGAGTTACGTGAAAGAATTCATTAAGAGCTTGAGTAAAGTCAGACTCAAAAATATTAAAAGCTTGTGATCATGAACAATTTGCGTCCTAAATTGAGATGATACGTGACGTAGAAATATGCATTTATTAAGGTATAAAGAAAAATCTTCTCAAGATTTAGCTTACCATTGGGCTGTTGGACTTGAGCGTGAAAGTCTTGCAAACGTTTGATCAGGTGCACTCTACCCGCGGATGTTAGCAAATCACTCAAAAGGTTAGTCTTCTCTTGGGAAAGCAAGCCATACTCCATCATTAGAGAGAATAGTTCATACGGTTCGCATACACTTTGTAATTTTCCTTGAGGTAGGTTCTCTTGAAGAACAAACTTCATTTTGTTGACGTCTTCGTGCGTTAGTTCATTCGAAATGGACAACAAACAAGCTTTAAAGGATGGAAGTGAAACTGCCATCCTTCATGGATCCCTGGCTTCACAGTCCTTTCTTAAACAACCCCTGTTTGTGTGCAGCTTGTGTGCTGAGGAGAAGGATTTCGACTAGGAAGGCGTCCTTCACCCAATTCTGTACCAAATGATCCAGTAGAGTTTACTTTTCATTGACGTCACCATTCTGTTGCTTAGAGATTTGTTCCTCCAGGTTACATTTCAATAACATTTTTTTGCTCACAGTACTCTGTCAGTGATGTCATTATGCAAATTTTGTAAGAGGGACATTCCTTGCCACGGGGGTAGCGCAGTCCACATTATGCCTGCATAATTTTGAGCATAATAGTGAGGCATGAGCACTGAGCATTATCCCAGCATAATAGTAAGAAAAACTCCTATGGAGAAATAGACTAGGGACTAACACTGAGCTGAGTAAATTAACTTAATTAATATATGGAGCTCAGTTGAGATTCGCCAATCGCCATGTATTGACAAGCATGGCCTGCGTAGCAAGCGCTCCGTACGAGCGAAAATTTCCCTATTAACAAGCGATTATATTTTTTTTAGGTAAAAAATAGTGGTCTGGAGGAGAAAATTTGAGCATAATGGTGTGACTTTTTGAGCATAATAGTAAGATTTTTTTAGCAAAAAGAAATAGCATAATAGTGAAAAGTTTGAGCATACTGTGGACATCCCTACACGGGGATGCACTTATTCATTCTGTCACCACTCTTTTAATGACGTCACAAAGCGCAGCTAAGCTATTTTGGGATCCCTGTTCACTCTTTATGGCGCCTGGGTTCCAGTAAAAGGAACACTTTCGTTTTCCTCGCCTTGCACCTTACACATTAGGTTCACCATCGTGCGTGATGCAACGTGGGTTTCGCATGTGGGAACTGCGCAGTTGCTACAGCCATTGTTTTGATGTACGAAATTCGTTGAAATGTAAAGCTTCCCGTCCATAGATCATCCCCTTGAAAGCCCGTGAGTTTTCAATAAAATCATCTCATTCTTTTGGAAGCTGGAACCTTGAAAAAACAATTCACCGAGAAAGGTTTTTGCGAAAGAAAGAACAAGCCATTTTGCCCCATGTGGGTGGATGTGGAATCGACTTGTGTCGTGTTGTGGCTGCGTTTGAATGGATGACAATTTGCTTCAAGGACTGCAAGCAGCCGCAAACGCGACTTCTCAGGCAGGGGTGAGTGATGGTCCAATTCGGACTCACACATTTTGGGTCGAATTCGGGTAGTAACATTTTGTACTGGTCATTGCATTAGTAATCCCAATTAAATTATAAGCTCAATTTCAAAGCCACTGAAGCCCCAGGATTAACCGACATTTAATTTTTTTTATTCGTATGTGTGCTGCAGGCCTTGCAATATTTTGAACAGCTGAAAAACTCTCCGGACGGCTGGAAGCTATGCGGGGATGCCTTGATTCGAAATCTTTACAGGTAATTTAATGAAAATGAATGGTTAATTTTTAGGTTAATTTTTACAGTTTCCTTGCAATGAGCATTCTTTGCAATAAAAATTGGTTGATCGATTCCTTGATTACGGACTTTTTGGGTGGTGATGCTCTCCATTTTATCATCAGCTGCATTGTATTAATTATTTTTGGAGCATATATTTAGTTCTGTGTACTGTACACGTAATTAAGCCTCGTAGATTGAGCTGACAATACGTTTGATCATATTTTATATTATCCAGGAAATTAGACGTCTCTTGTGTTTTTATTTAATTCACTTAAATTAAGCATGTATAGTCATTGAACCTTGTACGAGATTCTATTGTGATGTAACCTGTGAAAACTCTCAATGAAACAACTTATTGACAATAGTATGTGTTCAATATTTTACATAAAGATGACTCAAAAACTTCCAATGTATTGTGACAACAAATCCTTGCAATAAAAATTGTCCTGCATAGTGTCTTACATACTGCAAAAAGTTGTCCCAGGAGATGTCATTTTTTAAGAACTTTGAAACCATTTTTTACAGCGATGAAAGTGTCAAGTTCTTTTGCTTCCAAGTTCTGGAACATCACGTCAAAACCAGGTATGGTTTACACAGATTTTTATCCTTGGATGAATTTGTTTGCTGGTGAAATCTCATTCTAGACTCAGTGATAAGCAAGTTGAGGGACATACAATTTGTTTGATCTCATCAAGCCATTCCCTTTTCTGCACCTATCAATGTGAAGCCTCAGGGTTTTTGGTAGGGGGGGGGGGCATTGTGGGCTGACCTAGGGGGATTCGACATTTACATGGAAGCTAGCTAGAGTCAAATTCCCCTTCCCTGGGCACCTGCTGAATGTCAAATGCCCCACCCCCAGGCTGGTTCTCTCAGTCTTCGGAGATAGCAGCCTTGTCAATTTCCTGACTTTGGGGCAGCGTGTAAATGTCAAAATCTGTAAACAGGGGTAGGCTATCGGAGTCATTTTCCCATGGGTTGTGCTCTCCCCCCACCCACTGTGGGACATTGATAGGTGCATTGATAAGTGAAGTGAGTATGCACCCCCCCCAAAATAATAATGTTTTCACAGGCATGGTGCTGTTATGAAAATGCCACCATTTTGTCATTTCAGTCCTAGCAATATGCAGGACATGTCACCAGAACCAAGTTTAATGGCCCAGCTGCCACGAGCCTCATGTAGCTCAGTGTTCGAGAATCAGAACTAGGAATAGGAAGGTCATATATGTAGGTTGCACTTCTGTTAGGAACACTTGGATTGTTCTCCGAGTACGCCATATCATTACTGATAAATTATGATCATCATTCCACCTTTACTTTTGCTTTTGATTTGTCTTAGACACCCATCTTCTAGTGCAGTTGACCAACAGACAATCAGGGAGATTCTTTTAACATGGCTACAAAATGAGGTCGGTCATGAGCGTTGAAAAGTAACATTACTGAATTGATGTTTTTACTGAAATGGCTTCATTCTGGGCTCCTACTAGTACTATTTCACAAGGGTGCAATTTTGGGAAATTGATTTAAGAGTGGGTATGATAGCATAATTTGCTCATCTCTGTGTAATTCCATGAAATTCATAGGGGAAAAAAAACAAAATGACAAAACATAAACACTTCTGCCTTTTATTTGAAAACTGGACAAACATTAGCAGTATTCTTCTTATGAAAACCCTTTCAAAACTGTTTAAAACCAGCGGGTCTAAAACAGGTCACACGTTGCAGGTCAGGTCACAGGTCATTGTTTTAACAGTACGGAACCCTTCCTAATGCTAAACCTCAGGCCTAAATACTACACTACTGCTTGAGCCTAAGGTTATTATTGGGAGAGTTTTAGTTTGGCAATTGATTCTATACTATACTACTTGAGCAACTGCATCAATATTTGCACTAAAATTCAGGTGGAGTTATTAGGCACTCAATACACTGTATAACATTACTGATAATTATGTGTGACATGGTAAAACAAGATCATTATTGAGCAAAATGATATATGAAATGAATCATGTATTGAACTGTGGATATGAAATCAAATGAAGCTGTGATCCTCACAGTTATGAACGCAATTTTTGGCAATTGCATAGGGAAGCCTGAAAAAATTCAGGACTTCAATGGGGTTTGAACCAGTGACCTCGCGATGCCAGTGCGATGCTCTAACCAACTGAGCTATGAAGCCACTGATGTTGGGAGCTGGTCATTTGTTGGTTCAAATGTTCCTGTGACGAATGAATCAAAGAACAAAATGATATATGAAAATAATCATATATTGAACTGCGGATATGAAATCAAATGAAGCTGTGATCCTCTCAGTTATGAACACAATTTTTAGCAATTGCGTAGGAAAGCCTGAAAAAACTCAGGACTTCAAACCCCGTAACTGCAAGGATCACAGCTTCATTTAAGATCATTATTATTTTCAAAGAAGTTTGCTGTCATTGCAGTGCTGCCTATTGCCACTTTTTTTTTGTCAAATTTCAGAAACCTTGTCCATTTTGATTTCTCTTGTTTTAAAAGACAGTATTATGTGATGCTCATTCAGGGACAAATTAATACACATCTGGAAATTGATCAACCAATTTAGGTTTAACCAGTGCAAGCCAGGGTATCTTGTTTTCACGTTGGGGGAAAAAAAAGAAATATCATTCATTAAACTCTGTTGGTCCATATCAGGAAAAAAATTGTGCCCTCTGTCTTGAGTACACCCTGAAATCAAGCCCACAGGCAGAGGCCTGGCACAGGTTTTCCAATGAATACAGATATTGTGGCTGGTGATTACTAAAAAATAGTAACAAGGTATCTTTTACGACAGTGAAAAACTCACAATATTATTTTTTTATGAAGAGCCATGTGGGGCTGTTCCCACTAATTTTGTAACATTTCTGAGGTTGAATTTTTACAAGTATCATTTCCTTTCTTAGTGCTGTGCTGAATCAGATGACAAGAATTTTCTGAAGAACAAGGCCGCTCAAGTCTTTAGTTTGATCTTTGTTTGTGATTATCCTGAAAAAGTTAGTGTATCTTTGTCGTTAATTAACTGCATGTCTGCTCTGATCTTGGAACCTTAGCTTTTTCACCACAAAATCTGTTATCTTGGACTGAGCACTGTAAATATTCATTGTAAAGTATGATTATTCTGAGATGAATAATGATGTGTGATGGAAGAGGCTGAATTGTCAGTTGGTTAATCCGAGTGGTCAATATATTAATCTATTTGCATATTTCCAGTGGCCACTGTTTTTTTCGGACCTTCTCCACTGTCTGCATTTTGGAGCTCTTGCAGTTGACATGTATTTGAGGATTCTCAAGGCCATTGATGAAGAAGTTGTAGACAGGGATATTGTTAGGAATCCACAGGTATAATAGATTACGTGGGATAACTTGAAATCACCCCGTTAAGCCCCCGACACACTAGGCGATTTTATACTGCTTAGTGTCCCCGGTGCTGCAGTTGCCATTTCGGCCGATCGCTGTGATCACCAGTATCTAGCATGTTAGATATCGGCAATTAAATTCGTTGCAATTCGCCTAGTGTGCCCACTCCTAGGATTTTTTTATGCCCGTCACGGTGAATTGCTGAACAATTCAACCAATAAGATCTTACAATTTTTTCACGACTGACTAAAAATGGCGGACTACAGTCATTTAAATTTTATTTTGAGAGACACCTGGGAAAAAAATTAGAGTGGAAATTAGCTGCGATTGGTGTATAAAATTGCCAGGTGTGCCTGTACCGCGCAGCTATGAAATTTGTGGTGATTTTCGCTGGCGATCAAAATTGCTGCGATCGGCGAACAAAATTGCGTAGTGTGTCACTGGCTTTAGTTTACAACATCTTTAAAAAAATGCCTTTGCAATACTTTTACCAAGAATGTTGTTGTTTAATCCCTCTCCCACACCACACTGACACACACCCATACACTTGCAGTCACACTCACAGTCACACTTAGACTCATTGTCACTTGCAGTAACAATTCACACGACCAGAGTGGACAGTGAGAGAATTTATAATAAAGATACTACGTTTCAGAGAGAGGTGGTGACATTTTCTTTACAGGTGAATGAGAGAAGTACTAAAATCAAAGATACGATGAGAGACACCTGTATTGCAGAATTGGTTGACTCTTGGTACCAGATTTTGGTGAGTAGGGATTTATGAACACCAAAAATTTTATTTTATTATTATTTTTTTCTTGTTACTAAAACAAAGTTTTCTTTTGTAGCAAACATATGACAGCAGTATGTCTTCATTAACTTGTCTCTGCCTGGATGTCATTGGAGCATACATTGAGTGGATTGATATAGGGCTGATTGCAAATGACAGATTTATTAGGTGGGAAAGTATGCCTAAAGTTTAAGCAATATTTTTATTGTCCAGATTGTAGGACCATCAGTTTAGTATTAGCTATTAGCTCTTACAGCAAGAATTTCCACGTTTCTACTTGCCATAACTCATTATCTAGGCACAAAAAATTAGGGAGCTTGAGCACAGGCATTTTTGAGGGATGGAATTTAGCAACTGGAAGTAAAGCGTTTTCCCTTTTATCCCGCCTTAGTGATACCACATTTGTATTGCTCAGTGTCTTTACTCTCATCGAGACAATTTGCTTAAAAATGTGGTTAAAACAAAATTTGATCCTTTAAAGCAGAGGGGGAAGGGGATTACTTTGGTCTGTTTTCCTCCTATTGCCTTTATTTTTGTTTAAGACTTTCAAAAGTTCACGGCAGACAGATACAATAAGATGAATGGCAGGTCTGTATCACTATGGGTATATTTACAATCCCAGACAGATCAGATACGAATATTGTATGTGACTTGTGAACTGAATGCATGATGAAGTAGGTTAATCAGTACCGTGTATCTAAATTACGGGGCTGAGTTGTTCAAAACAGGATTAGCGCTAACGCTGGGTTAAGTCCAATTAAAACCTATTGGTTGTCATGGTATTTAATGCCGGTTTGGCAATAGCCCTGCTTTGAACAACTCGGCCCAGAATGCCAATTAGAGTAACACTTGAAGTGTAAGTATTGGGAATTACAGAGGCATACATGTGACCCTTAATACTGCATGTAACTGCCAGAAGGCTAAACAGCCCGGAGGGCTCAAGAACGTAACTTTTCCAAACACCACTTGAATAAAAATAAAACTGTAATTGAAACGTAGAGATGCGGGTTGAAAACTGAAAACACAAATAAGTGAAATAAAAGGTTACAAAAGTAAACACGATACAAAGGTTATATGAAATGCGACAAACAACGAAACTGAGAAGGAATACTTACATTGTTACGACTGTAGAAACTAGATGAACTCATACACTGCTGACTAATAGTAGCGGAACTGAACTAATTCTTTTAAACTGCGCCTAGCGCGACTGCTTTGCGAAGAGTAAGGCAAGAACATAAAACTAAGGGTTATATACACTAATAAATTATGCAAAGAAAAAGCTAAAGCGAACTGAACATACTAATGAAGCGAAACGTACAAAAGACACTAATGAACAGGCGAAACATAACACTAAGAGACTACCA
>BLFK01000881.1:220985-239306 GCA_014634185.1 Astreopora myriophthalma
CTATCTATCTATCTATCTATCTATCTATCTATCTATCTATCTATCTATCTATCTATCTATCTATCTATCAATCTAAGTGGCTTTTGTTGTGGTGTTGCTAGTGGTGTGCCAGTTGTTGATTATAATTGATCATTGGTCGAAAACCTTAAGCGACGCGCTGATCGATTATGGAAAATGTACAATTGATTATTGCGGAAAAATGAAAAATAAAAAAATTATTATTCACAAATAAGAATATTAGATTGATGTAATTTTTATTGTTATTATTTGTTTGAGGAGAAAACCAGTTGACAAAACAATGTGAACATGAAATCAAAATGATTGTCATTAATAAAAGTGGTCCATATTAAAAAAACTCAAAAGTTTACATTACTTTGACTTGCACACAAGAGAAAAAATAAGGGGAATTCTTACAAAGGGATTTTTCCGATTATAATCGATGATCGACCGGTTGGGTCAATCCCATTATTTCCGATGATCAATTATGAAATCTCAGCCAATTCCCAACACTAGTTGTTGTTGTTGTGGGTCAAGAAATCAACAAACCATGAGAGCAGTCAAATGGGCCATTCATGTACTAATTGTGAGGCTGTTTGTCTTGTGCCATAGAACTGTTTGTCTTGCATTGAATGTCATGAGCATAGTAATCATTGTAATCTGAAATAGCTCTCAATTTCTTACTTGCAATATCTTAGAAACTGCATGTATTATTGGTTACTAGGGAATGCTGCACGTCGTTATCAAGAAGATGAAGTATGATGAAGCATATAACTTTGACCGTGAGGTGGGTGTTTGCTTTATCTATTTGAAGTGATTATGAATGGCATAACAGAAGATTTCAATGCCGTGCCACCCTGCTCACCACCCTGTATCACGCTGGGTATCATTATCATCCCTGCTATCATCACTTATCATCAATAACTCTATCACCATTGCAACCACGATTATCTGTTGGCCCCTATAATCAGCCATTGTACTCTGATCTTCATTTATCTTTTGGTAACTTTCAGGGTGAAGACGAGGTCATGTTCATGGAATACAGGAAGGAAATGAAGATTTTGTTTGACAACATTGCTCAACTGGTCAGTTAAACATGATCATCACCTTTTTTTTCTCAGTCTGTGCTGTAAGTTTCAGCACCTTGTCTTTTCCTCTTCAATTTATGGCCCTTGTGCAACACACTCTGGCCATAAATTGTTGTAGAAAAATTGTGGGCCATGACTTAAAGTATAGCCCTCAAACTTGGTAAGTAAGAGTTACCTATCTTATACAACTTATGCAGCATGTGTTCAGCATTAAAAAAAATGCAATACTGAAATTTCAAACAGTCTATTGCTTAAAGGGTGAATTTTTCAGAATGAGTCATCTGCAGTTTTGTTTTGTTTTTGCAGGACCCTAACTTGGTGCTAGTATCAGTTCATAATATTCTGAATTCAACGTTAGGGTGAGTAACTCAATTAATCATTTCTAAAACTGTTTTTAGGGAGTTTTGTCCAAAAGCACATTCTTGTACATGGATAGCAGTCTTATTAATAATCAATAATTATTATTTTGTAATTTTTTTCGTAGGCCGCAAAGAAAAAGGCTCTTAAATGATAAAGATTCTAGGGCTTTAAATAGGTCTTTGTATTATTGATGGCTAACCTTTATTCTGTAGAAATTTAGAGGGAACCAAATTTATGGATGTAGAGATGGCAGTGCGAGTCCTTTACATGCTGGGGGAAGCTATGTCGGTAAGACAAAACACCGTTTGTGTAATGCATAATGGTATTTTTATGCTTGCCTTGTTCTTAACTCCCAGAATATTGGTGACGTGAATTGATGTGCAGTCGCACTCAATAGTACAGGCGGACGTTTTGATATTAGTATTAAATCACTGTATAACTGTGTCAATAATGTTTCACAGACTCAGCAGTTATACTCAGACACATCAAAGCTTGCCATGCTTCAACAAATGATGACTTTGGTAAGTTGTGTTTCATGTCAAACTTTAATTGTCAGTCTAGTTTTAGCTTGGCAGCAAAACTGGTAGCCATTGGTGGTGAATGGTTTATAAATACCAGAAAGTCCACAAAAGCTAGTTTCTGCAACTCCCACATTGCTGCATTTGTCATAAGAAATGTCACACATGCTGGAACGTTCACAGTTATTGCTAGAATTACTATAAAACCTCCGTAATGTCCCTACCCACAACTCTGGCTTACCAACTGAGACTAACACAGTCTTTTTCTCACTGGCATCTGAGGATTTCTATTCACTGTTTCTGTTTTCAGCTGGTTACAAGTTCAGTATCCTACTATAGACACTCTTCAGTGGCTCAAATGGTATTAAATAATTAATTTTATTGTACAGTTTGGTTTTGTTTTACAAGTTGTTGTCTTTTTATACAAAGATAGTTTGTTTGTTTTGCCAGTTCTTTGAAACAGTGGTCAGATATGATAGGTTCTTTGCCAGTCAGTCACAGCACATCCCAGCAGTACTGGTAAGAACTAGAATCAAAAGTTAAAACAGGATATTTTTAGTGCAAAGTCCAAAGGACTGGTGTGCTTTTGTAGTCAGGAGGGACCATAAGGCTTCAAGTAAGAACAGCAATGTGTCCTGTTGCAAAAATGTCAGCATGTTTACCTGTTAA
Organism: Astreopora myriophthalma; assembly: GCA_014634185.1. NCBI lineage: Eukaryota > Metazoa > Cnidaria > Anthozoa > Scleractinia > Acroporidae > Astreopora > Astreopora myriophthalma. The sequence continues at coordinate 223,618 of BLFK01000881.1, forward strand.
GGACACAATATTGATTCTTATTTGACTGGCTGTTAACTTGTTAACTTGTTAACTTAGGGCGCTTTCCATTTGACAGAACTGACCGGCCAGACAGGGCATTTGGGTTGGCTAACTCTATAATGCCATCAAAGCAACACACATTGAGCATGACATATACTCCTCTGAAAGTTTGTGCGGTAATATCATGCAACTGTTCCTTCAAATAGTTGCATTTTCTTTACAAACTGACCGGTCTGGCCGGCCAGTTCTGACAAAAGGAAAGCGCCCTTAAACAAAAGGCCAGGCCCACTTCAGCTGTTCCCCCTTTCCCACTTGATTGAAGAAGTGAGGAGACCGAACGAATCGCATTTTTGTTGCTTACTACAAAAGACAACTTTACGTTATCCATTCAGAACCGTTCATTTTATTGAGGGTGACATCATTAGCAGTTATTATTACAGACATTATTACAAAGTGTGGAACACTAGAATTTGAGACAACCAAATTTAAATCCATGCAGTGATCAGGTTGAGATGTAAACCCAGGGAAACTGGATACAACTCAGGTGGCCTAACCACTACATCGCCACACTGCCTCCTCTGACTGTGTGTTCTGAGAATAAACTTGACAATATTAGTTCTGACAGTATAGTTAGTACCAATATATGTCATGTACTTTGTCATTGTCATCATCATAACCAGATTGCATAACACTACTTTCTAGATGTCATAATATCGGACTGTGTGACACTTAAACAACAGAATGTGACTTTTGTGATCTAAATATTATATGACACTTGTAATTGATCTTCCTGTCACATGATTAGAATAACAACATTGGTTCCCCTGTATCATAAGAAGAGAGACATCCTGAAGAGAATTGGAGTTGACCACTACACGTGTCTCTCACTTTCTTTGTAACACTAGATGTCTTTTCTTGATGAGAGAGGTCTTCGTAACACTAACTGTACTGTGAGAAGCAGATGTGCCTATCTATTCTCAAGATTCATCAAATCTCACAAGTAAGCAAGGTTGTGTGGGTTGTATGTAGGACAAAATTTGTGAGTCCTCTACATTAACACCTTAGTGACAATCTTAACATGTATGTATACATAACATCTGTCAGGGCCAACATGCTGAACTATGCCCATGATGTTCTGAAAAGGCTTCAAGCTCTCCTTGCCATTTCGGCTGTAAGTACATAGCCATTAATATCTTAAGTACAGCACAGACACCGACAGTTAACTGAGGTTGCAGTGTTTTTTATGTTGCTTTGCATTACACTTTTACTGTTCACATAAATTTAATTTTAATTATTTTTAGGACAATGGTTACCAGCATCTTCTTTCTGCTGATGATCAGGTATTGAGTATTTAAGTTTTTAATTTAATATCCATTTCATGTAAATTTTGTATTCCTTGTTCTCTTGATTTAGTGTCAATGTATTAGATATTTCTTCCAAGCCTTTGATATTTTAGAAATTTATCAATCCGTGGTGAGATATGCATGTGTGTTCTTGGAAAAAGAGATCCAACGTCTTCCAAGACAAGTCTAACCTCTGACCTTTTAATTACTAATTTAGCAACTCTTGACTATTGTAGAATTATGGAACTTGATCATGGAATCAAGGCCATCAAAGCTTTGCTAAAGTACAGGAGACTAACATCCCACACTGAACATTTTGTGGTAGCTTTCCATGGAAGAGCATTGTAGTATTTCAGTTATGAATGCTAACTCTCTACTTTTTCATTGCAGTTGTTCCTTTATGAAAGTGCAGGGATTTTGATTGTTGCTAGTGGTGCTGTTCCAGAGGTGAGTCCTGTCTATTATTAATCTAACAGGGTGCATAAAAAATAAACGTGGTGAGTGTAGGCCATTTGAATACCGCTAATTATTATTCAATTTGAGTACCTTTCTGTTTGCAGAAACAGTTGTTGTACATGCAGGATTTGCTGTCACCAATCATTGTCAAATTTGATTCTATTGTTACAAAGGTGAGAGACTGTTAAAATCAAGTCAAACTAAATGTTGGCTATAATATAACAACCACTACTGAGGCTGCCAAACATTGAGGGTGAGTTCAGTGTAGGAGTCAGTGGAGTTACAAAATTTAACTAGACTTTGTGCCATCTCTTAAATCATTAGGTTTGCAGTGGTGTAACTACTACTACTACTTACTCTTGCATATTTGAAGTGTCATAGTGCGAAATTAATTTGTTGGATTTTTTTTAGCTGATGTCAGAACTCAATGATTCTGCATCTGCAGAACAGGCACAGCAGCTTTATCATCTGGTAGCCTACGCCAGGTATTTTCAAAAGAATTTGTTACCCTCTATCAGTCTTTAACCACATAATCCCCCTGGTATTGCAATAATAATTCAATCAAACAGTCAAACTGAATATTAAAGCGGGCAACTGCAAGTTTCCAAGTCCATTAACATTTATTTTATCTCCACTGGTCAGTCTGACATATATTTTGAGATATTCCTTTCAAAACAGATTACCATGACATTCCTGAGTGGGTAATTGTGAAGAAGAGCTCCCTGAAAAACCTGTCGGTAGACTGTTGGCCGTTTGTTGGCTGACTGTCGGTCCACGGTTGGCCGTTTGTTGGCCAACAGTGGGCTGACAAATGGCCAACAATTGCTGAATTTACTCATTTCTTAAAGTCATGTTTCTTAAAGTCATGTTTTTATTTTTTGGTAAGTAGGTGATGTTTATCGGGATTATTTTCGTTTCTGGGTCATGTTTACTACGTGTTTTCACAGCCTGTCGGTTAGCTGTCGGTACCCTGTTGGTAATCTGTCAGCCGACAGTCGACCGACAGTTGGCGGACAGGTTTTTCGGGGAGCTCTTCTTCACAGTTACCCCTGAGTGTATAGTAACTTGTCTCTTCTAAGGATTGAGAAAAAAAATTGTAATGACAATTTACAAGACTGTATTCAAAGTGTACAGCTTTGATTTTCCTCAACCGATGTTATCTCTAGGCCCTTTTACAGACATAGTGTATTATTATATTATGTTCACCCTATATAGTATACTGGTTTATTTTAACCTACAGTCGTGCCAGTAAAGCATTCCCCAATCAGCAATCACTGAAGGACAGTGGATGTGTGCCTTGTTTTACAGAGGTAGATCAATGATGTTTACTTGTGTATCGAATGAGCTTTCGTATTCACTTGAATGCGGTTTTAGAAGTTAAAAACATAATAAATCTTCTACTTTTCATATGTTTTCTTTGAGCTGCAGAATATTCTTTGGAAGGAATTTCGGCAAAAATGATATGCTTGTAATATTCTCTCCAAAGTGAATTTACATTTTTTGCAAATTATTGATAGAGCACTTCTTTTAACTTGCAGGCCCTACCAGTTTTCCTGAGAGCTCTGACAATTCCAATTCATAGGGATACCATCCACTCTGGTGTGAGACAGTACCTACACAGAATGATTGTGTGCCTGGGGGATGGTGTACTACCATTCATACCTGTTGCCGTTTCACATCTTTTAGTGGAAGACTGTACAGTAAGTTTGACCTTTTTTTTTCAACAGTTTATCAATGGCATGCAGAAAATGGAAAATTTTTGGAGGGCTTGTACTACATAAAGATTCTCTGTTGAGTAAGTCACAAAGGAAGTTTGGTAAAGCACTCCTGAGTATGCCCAAGTCGTCATTGATAAATATGTACATCATTCCGTTTTGGGGTTGTCATAAAGATAATTAATTTTTGCGAAGTGATGGCAGCAATTATTGTGTTCTGAAAGTGCCTGTTATTGGATTTTAAACTCATGATTACTTTAATCACTGTCTTTTTTCTCACAGGCGAGAGATATTCAGGAATTTATCCCTCTCATTAATCAAATAATCACAAGATTTAAGGTTGGTATTCTGCGGTGTATAATATAAGGTAACATAATTGATAATATGCCCTTTCTGTATGTCAAGCTTGGTGTAGTTTAATGGATGGGAAGACGGTAAGCAGCTTGTGGTTTAAATTTTGCTTGGTTCTGTTTCTTTTTTTTTTTTTTAATCAGGTTAACTTTTGTTTTCCATTGTCTTCCATTCATTACCATAATATGAAACAGTGGAACATAAAAAAACTAAACTAGTTCAAAAACTTTTAAATCCCCCCAAAAATTTAAACCACAACATACACCTTTATATGTATGGGTATTGTGAGATGTACAGGGGCTATAATAAATATAGCAGGTTAATGTTAACAATAAATTTATTGTTAACTTTACCCTGCTATTATTCACCAAAGTGGAAGTAAATATATACCACTTTCAGTGTCACTGAAGTGAATATTGTTGTTGTAGTATATACACCACACTTGAGCTGAATAACTAATAATGGTCCAAAAAGTTAACAGTACTTTATTTCTGGCAACATACTGACAAAATGGTCGGAAATTGTCATCATCTGCTTGAAGGTGAATGGTACTTTGCTAACCACCGCTGAGTTAGCTAATCAGGACATTTGCAGGAAAAGTACTATTTACTTGTGTGGTATATACCAACAAGGGTTAGGGGCAGTTTGACTGTGGTGACAATGGCTGGGATATGAGAGTTGAGAGGATAGTGGTTCATTCAACAATGTGTTAGAAAACTAAGATTTATTGGCGAAGTGCTTCCAGTTATCTCGGCTTATGGAGGTATGCACAACCTGTAACTAATTAAAAAATGGCATCCAACACTTCTGTATCCTATCATTTTTTTGTTTTTCAGCATCAAATTGGTCCTTTCTTGAGAGAAGTATTCATGGCCATTGTTAACCGTATCTTTAGTGTTCTTGGTAAACTGCCTGATGGAAAAGATGAAGAGGTAATATCAGAAATAAGATCAAAATCCGCACTGCTCTTAGTCTGGCCATCTTACATGGATGTCTTTTTCAGAGAAGATAAGAAAGCTGTCTTCAGGAAGATATCTGTCTTAGATGGGCAGTTTTTTGGTTAAACTTTGTTATGAGAGTTGCAGGTGCTTTCACCAGCCATTTTTCTTTTTAAGGTTGCCAGAGAAAAAGAAACGCTACGGCGCAGTTACTTCCTATTTGTTGCTGCAGTTGTGACAAATGATGTCACCATGGTCCTGACATCTCAAAGTGAGTTTCTGTTTTCAATCAATCAAGCTTGCATGGATGAACTTCTAAAGAAACTATGGTGCTGTGTCAGTGGGAAGTAAAACACCATTAGTATCAACTGGGCAAATTTGGTCATACATCAAACAGCTGCCATTTCAATCATTAGCCTTCTGCCTGAGTGAATCATTATCTCCTTCCTCATCCGCTCGCATGATACTGTGAGCAAATTAAAGCTGTTTGGGCATACTTAATGAGGAAACAAGCAGCCCCGTGAGGGCTTACAACAAGCAGCCCCGTGAGGGCTTAAAACAAGCAGCCCCTTGAGGGCTTAAAACAAGCAGCCCCTTGAGGGCTTGAGGAAAGCCCCATGGATGGGTTTGGGGGTGGGGGCTCAAAGAAACAACTGGAATAATGGAATGAACAAAATGAAAACAATCAAAGCAGCTATCCAGGCTTGGAATGGAGCTCTAGGGCTAATTAAGTTATTCTCTAGGAATATGAACATTGATTTTCTCCATTGATACCAAATGTTGCTGTTCTATAATCCTTGATACCCAAAATACAACCGCTTGAGGGTTCAGGTAAAGAGCTTAAAAATTTGCACCACTGCCAACAATTACATGTCTCTCTGGGATAGTATCAATACCGTAATTCAAAGCTTCATCTGCTGTAGCATCTGAGCCATCTTAGGGCCAAGTATTGCCTTTCTACCATCTTGGAGAATCACCTTAGTCCCACTTTTTTAGAAGCATCACTTCCACATCCCATATGATACCTTCAAAATACGGGGAAGTCTTTCTAATCTAAAGGTGCGATTGTAAATTGTTCAGTCTGAAATGGAATTCTGTCATGAAGGACTTTGGGTATTAAGCTTAAAACCTCCCCTCTGAAAGTTTACTGGAGGGAAATTAACTTACAGACCTGAGAGGTTTAGGTTTTTAATTTTCACTGTTCTACATGAAATAATTCATATACTTTTAAAATATCATTCTCTTAATGCAGGCCCTCAGGATCTTCATCAGGTCCTTATGACCTTGATTCAAGGAGCCGTTGAATTTCCAGATCCTGTGGTAATTATGATTTATTATCAAACACATTTATTAGCTTCCCTCAATCTGACTGATTTTCTGGTTTTGTCTTTAGGCACAGAAGATTTCTTTCAATACTCTCCGCAAGTTGGTTGAACTCTGGGGTGAGTGTTGAGTGTAAATTGGTTTCTGTAACAAGAAGCAAGCAGGGTGTCAAAGAGTTTCAAGGGTTTCGGCCTCAAGGAGGCAACATAGCAGTCCTCACGGGTGTAAAGTAGTAAATAAAAAGAACTAGTCTTGGTAATATGCAGAGCAATCCTGATTTGAAGAGACGAGGCCCACAAAGTGGCATCGGGTAATTTCTCACAAGAGAATATCACCAACCAAAAAAATGTATCTGTTGTTGCTTAACTATGGAGGCAGTTAGTGTTAACTGTTAGATTATGGTTTTAAACAGTGAAGGTAACAACTAAAGCAAGGCAAGAACTGTTGTCTTTTGTCAACTGCTTCATATGTATTTTTAATGAACAGGAGATAACAAGGTGTCAACTGGATTTGAAGAGTTTATCTACGAGAATATTGTCCCAGCAACGTTCCTGGCTCCAATGAGGTCAAGCTTTGATATGACTGATGCTCAAACTATCTTGGTAGGTACCTGTAATCAAACTTAGACAATTCTTTATTGTTTAATTGAAGTCATATTTTCATTTGTTTTAAACTACACTACTGCCAGAGGATTTACTAGTCAATGGGTGACCTCTTGGCAGTGAAAGGGTTAATGTTGCAGAGATACTGAAATTGAAATCTTAGAGAAGATTAAGACAGTAACTTTTCTCTAATCTTTTGTATGTGTTTTCCTTACTTTTAACCTGATAGGCATTACAAGAAATCATACTGACACAGAAAACGATTCTGCAAAAACAGGTTATGACAGTTAGATGCTGTTAAACACAATTTAACTAAGTTAGCAAAGGGTGATATCAGTCTGCAGCTTGTTTATAAATGAGATACGGTAGCACTAGTCAGTGGTGCTTTTCCCAGGCACATGCTCATGTGGGTCTTGTAGTCACATGGTGGCAAACATTGGGTTTGTGCTGCATGGGTTCAGTTGACTTGCCTCCCTGCCCCTCCCCTCCCTATTTCCACTGCTTGTCAGTGTGATGGATCCCTGCATTGGGTGGAGGGGCTCGTAGCTGTGTTGTGGGGATTACCAGGCATGGCAGCATTACTTGGTCTAAGCTCCTGGACATCTCAGGGACCAAACCTCCATTTAGTGATGGAGTTATTAATTTTATATACAACCTTGTTGATTATAATTCCTTGAAAGCACCAGGGTTGCACACTTTAATTTCCCAGTGGAAATCTAAACAAAAAAGTTACCTGTAATGTATTTAATTTAACTGTTTATTCATTTTTTTTTTTCAGGGAGAGGAATTTATACGCTTCCTGCAGAGCAAGTATTTGCCAACATTACAACTGGCTCCACAGCTTATTCAGGTAAATAGTTAATTAAAAATTTCTGTGAGGAAATTTGCTTCCTGTACGTGACATTGTGCCCATAGGATTAACATTTCAGAACTACATTACAGGTAATGGAGCATGACCTTTAACAATACATTGTTCTGCACCACCTTACACTAATAAAGGTGTGTTGCACTGTGTTATTGTGCTTGATAAATATTCTAATTCTTTCCCTCAGGATTATGCAAATGCATTGCAGCATGCAGACATAAAAACTTTCAAGAGCTATGTGAAGGTGGGATGTTATTTTATCGTAAAAATATTTTGCTTGTATCTGAAGTTTAGTTGTTAAATTTCTTTGGACTTCCAACTGTAATCGCTTTATGTTGTGAAGAACACTAGTCTATGGAGAGTCACCTTTAAAATTACCGTACATTAATTTTACCAGTGGAATATTTTGCTTGAGTGCTGCTTCTTTTGGGTTGAGTGAAGGGGTGTCTCCACCCCTTGATATTTGGAAATGAGACTATGCACTTGCTGTATTCTTCTACAGTTTCTTAAGGCTTCCTTGCCAATCCAACTTAAGATCTGATACTCTGGTGTAATAATTCAAGTGTCTCAAACTCCACTTCTACTGAGATGATGTATCCTGTATTGGCATAAAATAAATGTTTAGAGTTGAGTGACCATGATCTAGTGGGCTTCACTCTCTCTTAACAGGTTTTTTTTTGTATTCCATTTCCACAGGCTTTCTTCCTAAAGCTACGTTCATGACAAAGGGATGGATCCCTTCACCTTGAAATGAAGGGATGGATGTTGTATATTGACTTATTCACAATAGTTAGACTACACGATTGAGTTTTCTATGAGTCAATAGATAGTCAACAGGCACATAGTGTCGAGTTGACGACTATTTGACTCATTGAAAATGAGAACGAGTAATCTAAATGTTTCAGTAGAAATCTACTCACAATACTACCTTCGTATTCATTACAATTTTTATTGATTTTAAGATTTGAAAAAAAAAGCACCATTGTTTTGTTCTTGTTCAAAATGCTGGCCCTTTGCTACTTACTATCACTCAATAGATAGCGAGTAGCGAGCCAATCAGAGTACAGGATTTGTGGTAGTATGTGAGTGGATTTCTACGAATTATTATACCTTAAAGCATAGATGACTACAGGTGTAACTCATTGTATTGCACAAAGGTTGTGGATGACACTTCCAGTGTTCACTCCACATTCAAACACCCTGAAGTGGAATTCAAACTCTCAGCTGGAGAGTTTCTGTATTAATCTTAAGTGCCTGGCACCAGATGGTACGGCCAGGACAAAATAAGCAAGAAAGCAAAAATTGTCAGGTGGAGTTTTGTTCAAGGTGAACTCCTTTCAGAGAATTATTTATCCTGAAAATTCCCGTTTTTGTATAAAAAAAAGTAATAATAATAATCTATTAATGTTCCAACCAAGTGGACTGATAATTTAGGGGAATGGTCTCTTTACATGGGATCAATATTGAATCAATATTGAATCAATATTGTTTGATAGAAATCAATAGGGATCAAACACAGGTTACTAATACAGGTTGCATGACTGTGTTTATGATAAATAATTAAGCTGAAAGTGTGTTCTAGTTGCTATCCAAAAATGTTATTTTGTTATTTTAGATTGAGGGGAGCTGTTTAGCTTGTTAAATTATCTGTCACACTTGTCACCTGTCACCTGTTCTTAAGCCAAGCCAACTAAAAAGAGAATCCAATTTTGTGAGAAATAATATAAAAATTGAGAGCAAGATTTTGCACCTTGATCTGTTGTAAATATGAAATTATGGGGACAAAATGCTGTAAACACTCTGTATAAGCCGCACATTTTGGGCTTGTCAGAAATATCTTGCCAAAGGAGCGTCTTTTATTTGATTTTGATGGAATTTTAATCAAGACTGTTATAAACAGGTAGTTTAGTAGTAGAGTCAATATTGATCTGTTCCAATTTGCAACAGATGCGGGACATTTGTCTGATAAATCGTGCAATTATATAATTTCTTAGTGACTTTGGGTTCACAAAGAAGCAGCAAACTTCACTGTACTAAGGTTTTGCTTTTCTTATCATTGAGCTCCATAACAGGGGTGCAGCTTATCTATGAGTGTGGCTTATACACGAGTGTTTATGGTAATAGCAGTTACAGATTTTTACGTGCATTTCTTTTTGTATGTGTGTGGTTTTGTTTTTTGGTTACTATAGATTATGTAAGTTATCGTAATTATTAATTTTTTCTTAAACTTAACTTATTAATACGTGGAAATGTCCTCCTGTACTTCCTCTCTTTACTTCTTGAAGTAATTGTTCTGGTAAATGTTTCTTTTGTTTAGAAGAATTGCAATAATTCTTTCAAAGACTTTTGCATTATTGTCATCATTTTTGTTTTTGTGTTTTTTTGCTCATTGTCAAGCAGAACTGTACTATCAAGACTTCCATGTTACCTACAACCATCTTCAACAAGTGCAACACAATCTATTTTTGGACAGTTTTTATTTTTACAGAGTGAATTAAAGAGTTAATTAGGAATTTAGAGTATTGACAATCAAGTTAGCAGTGTACACATGGTAGCAAGGCTAGTTGGGTCATAGCCAGCTTTTTAAACTTTTTGCAGAGACCTGATGTCTAAATGCTGCATCATGTAATCGTTTTGTGTTTCAACATTTATCAGAGGCATAATTCCGGTATGCATTATTGACTACACATGGTTGACCAAACAAGCTTGGTCAATAAAGGATTTATTATATGGCTATACCTCTCTCTTCTCGTTTTCCGTAAGACAAAACCGTTTTCATGCCCTCATATCACTTTTTGTTTTCATTTTTGTATTTCCTGAAACTCGTCAATGTTTTTTTTTTGTCTTGACTGTGTTCTGCCACCTTTTTTGACTTCCGATATTGTCAAAAGTTACGAACTTTGTAAGTCAGCTTTACGCAATTTTTTATTCATGCACAGGAAATGGGTGGCCAATCAGAGCACAGAATTCGTTTCTTCTTGCATGCTCGTGAGGCCCGCCATGTAATAATTATTATTACTATATAAGTCAAGTGGATGGACTTGGATCTATGGAACTATAGGCTGGCTATGCCCCTGACCCAAGCAGAAACTGTCTTTGTCTAACCTTTGGGTTTCTTTCAGTTAGAAGATCTGGATCAGGAAGGTCTTATTTCATGTGCAGGGGCTTTGTGTACATCACACCTGTTAGCCTAAAGTCACTAGCTCTTGTTTTATTCACATCAGTCAAAAATGCTGATAAATTCAATGGTTTCATAGGTGTATGGTGTTTTGCTTAGATGTTAATTGTGAAGTACAGTTGTCTGTTTTAAACAAGAATAAAGCACAAATTCACTGAAAGATTCACCAGTCCTTACATTTAGTGACACCAACTTCTGGGTCAGAATTGTGTAATTTAGAGGGTTTTAACAAACAATAAGAAAGATTTATATGAGGGGCACCATTATCAAAGCTGAGTTTTGCAGACCAATGTTCAGTGAAAAGGAATTTCATTATTACATAATATGCTATGCTGACCATGCAAATAATGTAATTCAAGTAAAGAAAGTCTAATATACCACTGTTTATCTCCCTCCCTCTCTTTTCTTCCTCTTGGAGGAAGAGAGGTTGAAGTGGGCTTGAAGTGAAGACTGCCAGTACTGAAAGGGTTACAGAGATACCGTATACCACTGTTAAGTGCCTTGAATGCTAATCACCAGCGGATTTCTTTGCCATCCCAGGCAAAGAACTTCCCATTGTCCTTAAGTTCCAGCCCGTAAATAATATTCATCAAACAATCTACTGAAAATTCAGGAGTAAAAACTTTTGCTGGGTCAACATTTCTGAGGTAGCGACTTGATAAGTTGGTGTTGACAGTACCAGGGTGTAAAGATACGCAAATTACATTTTTTCTTCCCAGTTCTATACTGAGATTTTTGGTGGCCATATTGAGAGCAGCTTTAGACATCCTGTAACTGTACCATCCACCAAGGCCATTGTCGGAAATTGACCCCACTCGGGCAGACATATTGACCAGTCTCCCGGCTATTTCATCGGTCTTCGTGACCCTGTCGGATTTTGCCGTTTGGTTTCGTTTACTGAGATTTGGAGCAAAATATTTCACCATTATCAAAGGGCCAATAGCATTGGTCACTAAAGTAGAGCTTACATCAGACAAGTTGACTTCCCTTAAGCTGGTTTCGCCCTTTCCGCTGGGATGAAGTATTCCCGCACAATTTATCAATAGATCCAGCTTTTTATCGGCAACTTGAGCTGACACGTATTTGATTTGTGTTTCATCGTGAACGTCCAGGTGAAAGACTTGCAGCAAATCGCCATATTGGTTCTGTAGTCGAGACAATTCGAAAGCATTTGCAGGATCTCTACACGTTGCTATTACGTTCGTTTTCCTTGCAAGTAGGTATCGGCACATTTGTAGACCTATTCCGCGACTAGCGCCTTGAATCAAAGCGTTCGAAATCATTCTGGAGACGGTCCGGCAAACGTCGACAGGCGTTATGTAATCAGTCTTAAACAACCTCGAAGACTGGTAACTAGACGTTGCGTGACAACTCGCTTTTGGCATGAAAGCGAAATGCTAAGGCGCCAAACTTGAACTCAACTGTAATTTTGCTCTTTTTAGATCAGGAAAACCCCTCGCTGTTAGTTTTGAAGCGGTGTCAACTACTGAAGGCAGGCTTAAGTTGCAGTACATGGTTTTGAAGGTATGTGGGAGCAGTAGACTTTTTTTATGTGCGTCGTCTAGTATGTCCAAAGTCTTTAATATTAACGCTGTTATTCCTAAACATACATTTACTAGGATCTTAAAAACTTTTATTAGTCCCCCTGCACTAAAGCTAACAACATTCCTCCATAAGTTTCGCTAACTTTAACCGGAGCCGTCCGATAATTTATCAAAGTATCGCGAGCGCGCATTGTTTTTGACATGTGCGTCAGCTGTAGCACGTGCTGCTTACTAATATTATAGGATAGACTTAGCAAGGAGAACTACCAGTTCCATTAAACTCCATCCTTTCATGATTAATGTTATATTCTTCACAGTCAAAATGAACAGTGACGGTACGGTGTATTATTAGTTTTAGTTCCTTGTTCAGTATGGCAGGGGTTCCCAAAAGCACCACCACCTCCCCCTCAGTTTTTTCCTTGCATAAGTAGACTATACTCACTTGTTTCCCCATACCCCCGTCCCGAAATTAAGAGGGTATTTACATGTAAAATCTTATAGAGTTTCAAGGACGATGCCGACGGCTGCGTCAAGGTTTCTTGAGAGTATTCTAATCATTTTTCGATGTATTCCAAGCCCTGGAATTTTAGAGAAAAAAATGAAAATTTACTGTCAGGTGCTTGTGTCCTCAATATAAAACCGCTATGAAATCTGGTCCTCCCTTGAAACACGCTAGCACGCGAGCTGGCACGCCACGGCAGGCGTTAAAAGGGTAAGGGGGGATTCGAGCGAGCGAGGACGCGAAGGGCGCGCGAGAAGGAAGGAGAACTCGGATTTCTTCGCCCCAATCCTCCCTTCGCCTAATTCCTCTTCGAACGCCTGCCACGCAGGTTACACTTAAGCTTGCCGCCCAGTAACCGGCTCCGCGTCTCGTCGTGAGAGGTAGTATTCAAGCACTAATGTTTCACTGGCTTTACCACCCCTTAGAGGGAGTGTTAATTAGTGACGGGTACGGTTTTTATCACTTCTGTTCACGTTAAGGATTTTAGATGTAACATTCATAGTTACTGAAAGTAAACCGACTTCTTTCGTTTCTCTTCTCGCGAGTTTCAACGTCTTCTTCAGTTATTCGCACTACTTGCCTTGCTCCGCGCCGCACCCGTCACTTGTTACCGTGTAGGGTATCCCATAGGAGCTGCCAAGTTTTGCCCGGGGGGTGAGGTAGGGGTCTGGTATTCTTTACCAGCGACGTTGATTTTGCCGCCCCTGTTGGTCTGGTCTCTGTGCCATTTCGGACTGAATTAATTAACAAAAGGTAATAGATTTGGATTGTTTTGAATTTTGAAGAATTGTATCGAGGACCACTTCATCCATAGTTTGCTTGTGTGCGAGCGAACCAAATGTTTCCGGCTCTAATAGGTAAATTATATGTCTAGCTATCGGAGAACCGGATGGAACGCTCCATCAATGAATCGTTTTTGTCTCGTTGGTTCATTTTGTTAGGAGTGTAACACGCCGCTGTCAAACACAATGTGGCCGAAAAATAGCAGGCTTGCACACCGTTTCGTGGTGGACAAATAGCCTCTGTTCAACAGGAACTGCAAAATTGTTTGGCACCTAGGGGAAGCCGCTTTTATACCTCCCTTATTAAATCGACTGCCTGTGCCGTTTGGCAACAGTTTTTCATCATAATTTTCCGGGGGAAATAGCCTGAAAGATGCAAAGCCTGGATAGTTTTGGCCCAAATTAGGTTTTGTTCCGGTTCTTAATTGTGGCCATCAAAAGGTGGATAGCGCTATCCATTGGATAAATCACTATTCACTGGATGACTCGATTGGATTTGCTAGCATTTACCCGCTGGATAGCGATTTGTCGGATGGATTGCGTTATCCACCTTTCGAACAACTGGGGCCTGGCGTGACAAAAGTACCTCATTTAGGGTCAGTCGTTCCTCGCTGACCCTAAAAGAGTCTGCGATTGGACGCTATGATATGACAGAGGGGGTCAACAAAGATTTTAGTACGGCTGCCCTCATGAGCTCAATCACCCGTCCCCTCATTGACCACAGAGAATTAGTGTTTTTAATTTCCTTCATTTGGATTGCGGAAATTCGATGCTCCAAATATGTACTCTCTTATTAGGGTAAAGTTTACTGAACTGCCTTATTTTGCCGTGGAATTTTTTTGCGTGCATTGTCTATTTCCGCCGTTAAAGTTAGCATGCCCGTGTCATAAGACTTCGTACCTGACTGCATGAGGAAACACTCTGGCTTGGAGTGGGCCACATTCAGAGGCGTTTTAGCATTGAATATAATAGCCAATGCATGCACTTTGACCAGATCGACTTTGACCAATTCCCCTTTAACGCGAAGCTTTTAAAATATGTGCTGTGTCAGGTCAATTTAAAGTTAAAACCAGTTTTACGGAAAACTTTGCCAGAGAGGGAGTCAAGGTGGGTAAACATCACATTTCAAACTCCAGTTAATGTCGGAAACATTTCGAGACTCGACCACTGCTTCGATGAGTACGTACATACATAAGTTTCAGATATATTTTTATTGTTTTAGTATACAGATTTAGTATAATTTTCAGCGTTGAATATAAGAACTTGGTGTTATATTCACCGCGCTACCCGGTGAATATAGCATTTTGGAGACGCGGCTGCTAAGCTAAGCAAGAACTTTCCGTGCCTTTTTATCGTGTTTTAGCAAGTTGTTTTGCACTTTCTTATATTCACCGCTGAAAATTATACTAAAACAATTATTCGCCTCAGGCTCAGTGAATATTGGGAATATTTACCTCGACTACGTCTCGGTAAATATTCACCAATATTCACTTCGCTTTCGGCGAATAATTGTTAAATGTATGTTTACGAATTGCAGTTTTGATGTTTTAGCTGTGATAAGAATGGACGGGTTTTATAGATCAATCAATAGATTTTGTGGTGTAGATTTTGTCCGTTCTTGTAAGCAAAACTGAAGCTGACGTGTCAAAATGTAAAAGACTATTGCGGAGTCCTTACTACGTGGGAGCAAACCACAATGTACACGTAACTGCTATTTGCGATTCTTGCGTGACGTACGTGGCAACTATGTTACGTTACACTGGTTTTGTTGTGAGGGAGGGACTGTGCAGGTCGCAGGAGAAGTGGTAAAATAATAAATAAATAAATAAATAACTTTATTTAACGAGGGTAAAGACATTGATTACTGGTCACCCAGTAGTTTTCATAATGGCCCTCCTACAATTAAAATAATAAAACATATCAGTTAATTAATTAACTACCTATATAATCTACCAACTAAATTACATGAACTACTCTTAATACAATATTGATTACATAATTACTAATGAAACTAAAAAGTTTTACAAACCTTAAATTGATCAAGAAAAGATATCCTACTACGGTAAAGTTTAAATAAATAATTTTTAAAA
>BLFK01000881.1:239316-264192 GCA_014634185.1 Astreopora myriophthalma
TTGATTAGAAATTGCACTTTGATGGCAAACACTGTGGCAGTTCAACATTAGCTCATTAAACGGCATTGAATTCGTTGGTTCCCTATAGCCGTTTTCCGAGAAACTCACGCAATTTATTTTCTTGGAAAATTTGTTGTTTCTTTCCTGGAAAACTAGACCATCGAATTAAAATGGAGATCAGAAGCAGCCCTACATACATTTGGAATATCAAAGATATACTTGGACAAGGAGCTACAGGAGCAGTTTACAAGGGCAGGCACAAGGCAAGTTAATTAATTCCTTCGAGCGGTAGAGTATCTCCGGCCCTCAGTTTATGTTGCGATAATATTCAACGCCACGTTCATCTTTTACGTGTATTCGAACCTAAAGGAAGGCGTTGAAACGAATAGTGCAATAATCAGGGATAAAGCGGCCATAATTTTCTGAGTGTATTTGCTTCTTTGCGTTTTGCATTCGATCAATTGCAGTCTTTCAAATATTGCACTCTGAAGCGGAAACTGAAAAGACTTCTGCTTTGATATCCTTTCATCTTGAAAAATGCTTTTGGTTCACTTTCGCTTAATTTTCCTAGAAAACTGGCGATACTTTTGCAATCAAGGTGTCAAACAACCTGGGAATGATGCGACCTCTCGAGGTTCGAAGGAGAGAATACGAGGTGCTTTCGAAGCTTGATCATGAGAACATCGTCAAGATATATACCACCGAAATTGAGGTAGATGTGGGTTTTTCTTTTAATTCTTCTCCCACAGCATTACGGATAATTGCAAGCGTTTTTTGTTTCTATTCTTGTCGGGAAAGGCAACAGCTGTTGAAGTCTGCTGGTGGGTAAAAAATAATCTTGGTACTGGCGATTCGATTGCAGTATTTTGCATTAAAACAACACTCTTCGGTCCGGTTGGTAGCGTATCCGACTGGTTACTAGTAGATATGTATTTATTTTATTTCCGTATTGCTAAATTATTTCAGTCCGGGGACGAAAATGCCATCCTCCAAACAACACATCAATGGGGAAAAGGGGTTTGCGAAGAGTTCCTTTATCAGAAAATATTTTATTCATCTCGACCTCTTTATCCCATTGCTTGGCAGATTTTTGTGCATGATTTATTAGCTGCTGGTGTACACGGAAAAATCATCATTGTTCAGCACAAGTTCGAACCCGAAAACATTTAATAAATCCATTTTTAATACTATTATGCGATCTTGGAATGTGGGGGATTCCCCTTTACGTAATGGTGCCCGAAATTGGGTTTATTCTCGAAAGTGAAAATTTCTTCTTGATCGGAAAGATGTATTAAAAGCAACGTTGGAATTAGTTTTGAAAAGAAGGGTGCCTTGGATCAAACATTCAAGTGTGTGAGACGAGAGCAGAAGCTAAGGAACAACTTGTCTGTGAGCTTGATTAATATACCAAGGAAGTCAAAATATGTAATCATGTGTACAGGAAGACCAAAAAGGTTGGCATAAACATATTCCTGCAGCACACTCTCAAATTGGGAACTAAGCAGCTTAGTGAGTTCATGTATAACTATCATAAATGTCTCGGTGACGGCAATCTTTCAAATTCCAAATATTAGAATTCAATTTTTGTGTAAAGAACATCATGTCTGTCCAAAAGAAAGCCAGTTGCTGCAAAACTAATGGCAATATCATTTATTGAAAGCTTGAAATGGTATTTCAGTTGAAGCCCAGGATTTAGATTAGGTGAAAACAGTAAGGAAATTTGAGGATACACTTGTGATGAAAAAGTTGCTTGCATTTGTACATAATTTTATTTGAGATCAGTGCCATGTTTTACTTTTTACCAGATTCCTACAGCACATATCAGTTATGTTGTATCTTGAGATGGGTCTCTAGTCTTGTATTGTAATTACAAACCACAGAACTTGAGACTGCTTTCCAATCCAGTATAAGTCATTGGGTAAAAGGGGACAGATTTTCATTTCATAATAACTCTGAAAGGATTGAATGCTAATGTTTTCTCCATATTTACATGGAGCAATACATTTTACCTTATTTGACAATCTGTCTGACAGATTTTGTCCCAGACATCTTTGTTGTTGTTTTTTAAAACATGATCCTTTCACAGCATATAACAGTTGTTTCCTGTATTTATCTTAGTCTTCATCTGATTTATAACTTCATTTCTTAAACCATAAATCACATATATCAGACCTTCTGTGGCAGACAAGGGACTGGTTTTCAACTTTTGTTATTGACTTTCATTTTTCTTTGTTCTTTGGAATGTCTGAGGGGTTGAGAAATAGATTATTTTAAATAATACTGAAGCAAATCATAAAAACTAAATCCTTCACCCACTACCCCAAAACCTTTCTTATACCTTTAATTCACATTAGATATATCAAGCTTCTTAGCTTAAGTGCATGTTTAGTTTCTTCTCACAATGCAATAATGAAACTGTTCCCAGTTTCAGGCATTTTATATCAAGATAACGCTGATTTAACCATCTGACCTTGGTTGTTCAAAAGGTGGGTGACAGGCCCAATCCACCAGAAAAATCACGTAAAGGCACAAGCAAAACCTTGTGAGTTATCCAGTGGATAGTGCTACCCACCCTTTGAACAACTGAAGCCTGATGTAAATGCTTTAATGTGGTTCTTGGACAGATAATTCATCTTCATGGCCAGTGTGAATCTGACTAATCAAAATGTTATCTTGGGAATATTAATTCAAAAGTTTCCTGATAGCACACCTTGCCACCTCCTCCCCTTCCCAGATATTTCTGTATTAGTTCTTGCTTCTCTGAATCCCCTTGATCCATTCCTAGATTCAACTTGGTTGGTGTGCCATGCCTCTAACATGTACAATAATTACTGGCATTCATACTGATACTATTTTTCTTTTCATGTTTTCTATTTTATAGCTCAGGACTCAGAATGAAATAATCATTATGGAGCTGTGTTCTGAAGGAAGTCTCTTTACAATGCTTGAAAATCCCAGTAATGCTTATGGTTTCCAAGAGGATGAATTCAAACAAGTGATGAATGATGTTGGTAAGCATGATACAGCAATTTCACCATGGCTTAAATCTGAAGCATTTCCAAATTTGTGTAAGTACGTCCAATGCCCCTGAAATTCTGGATCCTTTGTTCATAAGTGGAATTTCACGAAAATGCAGCAGAGAGAAATTGAGATAAAATTCTGCTGCAGTCTTGGGGGCCTACAAACTTTCATAGGAATATTTTTTTAAGCATAATTTAGCTCAAAGCCCACAGACTAATGTGTATGTAGTTCCTTAACTTAATCAGTGGGAGGGACTGGGCCCAAGACTTAACTGCTGTTGTGTTATTGCTTAGAAAAGAACCTCTCCTACACATTTTCTGTCTTGGTCCAGCTGTACTGTATACATGGTAGTTCACTTTTGCATGTAACACTGTTACAGGATTCGTATCGGTCATGGAAAGCCTCGAAAGTCATAGAATTTTAAGCATTTCAGTTTCCAGGCCTGGAAAGTCATGGAATTTAATTGTTAGTCGTGCAAAGTCATGGAAACTTGTAGTTATGTGTGGTAGATAAAGTATTGCAGATGGCAAAGAATGGACAAAATAAAACGCAGGGGCCGGTGTTGTTTCAGAAAATACCCTAAAACAAGGATGACTTTGACAATTTTCGAGAGTGACGGCTAAACTTTGGGTCATAACAAACTGGAAATAGTCATGGAAAAGGTCTTGTAAAGTCACAGAATTTGAAAAGCTCAAAGCAGTACGAACCCTATGTTATGGACTAGCATCCTGTCCACTGGACAGTAGCACTATTTCTTGCTGTTGCATGCAGGTGATGCCATGGAAACAAGGTTAAGGCTCCAGCTGTGTGGAGGTGGCCACACCCCACAGTCCTATGGTCAGGGCGCTGTGGATGTTCGTGGTTCATCCCACCCTGACCACGAACTGTATTTGTTGTTGGTGGGCCTGAATGAATTGCCACCAAGTTTTGTAAATACCCGGCTGATTGCATTCTTCTAGCTGTGTTTCTGAACACAGTTACATAATATTTGAATTATATCTTTTTGTGCACCACCCCAGAGACATCAAGCTTCTTCACTTCACGTCTTGCCTTCTGGATGAGTTCGCTTTACCACCTACCACCTATGTATCCTAAAAATCACCAATAAAATGTTAATTCTCTTGACCATTGCACTTTCTCTATAATAGCTGCGGGAATGAAACATCTTCGAGAGCAGGGTATTGTGCACAGGGACCTCAAACCTGGTAATATTATGAGGCTGGCGAAGGATGATGGCAGGTAATTTCTGAGCTTAAAAGTAATTTTATTATTGTGGGATTTGTTGTGGCTGAGTGCAGAAAAATCCTGCATGTGATAATTCTTATGCCTCAAATTTGGAATTCTCCCAGTTTTGAAAAAGTGTGGCCCTTTTTTACACCAATTACAAAAATTTTAAACAACAATGTTCACATTTCTCAATGCATCGCCTATAGACATTTCTGGCACTCTGTCCTTCAGTTGAATTGTAGTTCTGTTGTCTTATTTTCACCACCGGCCACAGCACTGGTCATACTAGAAACACATCTGTTTTTAAGATTTTGTAGCATGCTTGAACTTTGCCTTGAGCTCAAGGAGCACATTGTCAAACAGTTAAGTATAAAGGTCTTGTCTTGAATTTCGAAGCTAAAAATTCAAGGGCTTAGAGTTCTTGAAAATTACATTTGGTGCTGGAAAGTCCTTGAAATTTGTTGCTCACAGCATCCAACTCAGATTGTCAAGTGGCGAAAGACAATGTAAATGTTTCTCGCAAACGAGTAAAGACACAAAATAGTAAAAGAGACTGGTAAATACCTATTCCATTGGTTTGATGTTCCACTGCATCGAGTCCTTGAAAAATGAAAATTGTATCCTTTAAAGTCCTTGAAAATTCCTTGAATTTTTTAGTGGTTAACATGGATAATTATCCTTTGAGATTTGAAGACTTGTTCTTCAATTAAGGGAGATGTTCACTTAAGAATTGTTTGTTTTTCCTCAGTTTTTGATTGTAACATTTTATAATTATTGTGTGAAAATGTGCAAATATTTCATTACAGCTTTGTGTACAAGTTAACTGATTTTGGTGCAGCAAGAGAATTGGAAGGCTCTGAAGAGTTTATGTCCATTTATGGAACAGAGGAGTATTTGGTATCTGTCTTTCCTCTGGGTACATGTACTTAATTTGTGCCTTGAATAATTGCGTTTCAATAATGAAAATAATCCAAACATTAGCAGTCCCTCGGTTATCAATGATAGTGTCAATTATTTTTTAGGATGAAAGTACTGTAAAAAGGAACATATTTCATACTCATGATTGAAGGATTACACACCGTATTAACCACCAATGCAGTCTAGCATCTTGGTTGATTTTGCTTTGATTTGTTTTTATTATTGACAGCATCCAGATCTCTATGAAAGAGGTGTGCTAAGGAAACATGGCAACAAGGCCTTCAGTGCAACAGTGAGTATGAAATCATGTGTGTCATGCAGAGCTTTAGTCCAAGGTTTGTCTCCGCAAAATATTGTGCATTATGGCTTAAGCACAGTACTGTTCAGATCATAGGGATCAGTAAGTTTTTCAAGTGAGAATCAGTCCTTTAGTTCCTGGAAAGTTTACAAGTATTTCTGTCATCCTGACATTAAAATTTACACTTTTCTAGCCCTCCTGCCTTTGATATGTTGCTTTTCTACCAGGTTGACTTGTGGAGTATAGGTGTTACCCTTTACCACATTGCCACAGGACAGTTACCCTTCAGACCGTATGGTGGAAGACAGAACAGGGACACCATGTAAGGAAACTTATTTCTGTGACCTTTTAGTAATTATTATGTTAACTTTCTTAATGGGTGGTTGGAATGGACAATATAGACATTCTATATGCTTACATTCTTATGCTTTTATACATTCTTATGATTTTGAGGCACCTAATTACATCAAAGAAAAAACCAGGGATAATTTCTGGAGTTCAAAAGAGTGAGGGAGAAAACATTGAGTGGAGCGACAAACTTCCAGAGCACACACGTCTGTCACAGTAAGTCAGTCATCATTGTGTTTTCTTGCTCTGCATCCAATGCCACATCCTACTTACTTAATCAATATTCCTTTTCTTTTCACCAATCTTTTTCAGAGGCCTTAAAGATCTCCTAACTCCTGTATTAGCAGGTGTACTGGAGTCCGAACCATCCCCCGCATCAATGTCCTTTGAACGCTTTTTTGCAAATATACAGGACATTTTGTCAAGAAAGGTGACTTTTCCAGACCTCAAATGGTACTGGAAGTTAATATAAGACGTAAGATGGTTGCAGACATTCTGCAGGGTCCAGATGTATAGAATGATGTGAATTCAATAAGATTCCAATAGAGAACCTTGCTTTTTAGAAAAGAAGAAGAAGCCTGAACTTATATTAGTCTGTTATGCCATATTGGGTAAACATGCAGCAATGTAGGTTCACAGACTTGAGGGACAAATTCTTTACGTATTTACAGTCTGCTTTCCGACATCTCCATGTTCATTAACGGGTCATCATTTTATTGTTTGGTTACTATACTTTGATGCTAGATTACTGTGCTAAGAAAAAGAAAACACAAGACGTTTTCTAAAAGTCATTAAATTTGCTGGCTTCCTTTGCAATGATGTTTCAAAGAGACACCCCATACATGACTGCAATGGTCCCTATTTTGTACACTATAGTGTGTAAGGAATTTAACAAATAGATTCCATGTTGCCGTGCGTCTGTTCAGTAATACATGATAGATGACATCAAAATGTGGTAAGAACAAAAAAGTGGCATGCGTAGAATTGAGTTTATTATGTAAATTAGAAGGATTCATTCTCCAAGATGAGAAATGTGATGCTATGGGCTTATTCCTATTCCAATTTAAGAGACTGACTGCAATTTCCAAGGAAAATTGCATTCAGAATAGGTGCTAAAAGAACACATTTATATTCTGGAATACCTAGCCCCAAAAGAATGTACCCTGCAATAAATGTAAATAAGAAGAAGAGTTTGGAAGTGTTGGTTGTTCGTTTTGTTTTTTGCCAGGTTGTTGATGTATATTCAGTGCACTCTGCAACTTTTCACAAGATATACATCAAACAAGATGAAACGTAAGTGCAAACCTTTTGACTTCTGTGGGTTCTCAGAAATAACACACAATTAGATAGATAGTTTTAGATAGATAGATAGGGCTGAATTACACATTTTTACAATCAAAAATTTAAAAATTTATAAAACTATTTACACATCTTATTATACTAGCAAGTTACAATATTATAACATAATAATAATGAAATAAAATATATTGACTAAAAATGTAAATTGATTAAAAAGTATCATCATTATCATTATTATTATTATCGCGCACCATAACAACAGTAAAAGGGATATCATATCGATAAAAATCTAGCCATTAAACTTTCTTGCCATAGCAAATATAAAAGTGTTCATCGTTGTGGAAGTGCGAAGGCGTGGCATATTAAAAGGGCAACATAACACATTAACTTGTCTCTTTACAGGTTTGCAAAGTTTCAGGAGCTGATTGCAGTACAAACTGGAGTTAGTGCAGCACAGCAGACGTTGATGTTTAAGTATGAAGAGTTTAGGCCAGACCCCATGGCACCTGCTTCGTCATATCCTAACACAGCAGTGAGTGGAGTTCAAACTTTGTACTGGACCCCAATTCTTGAATAAATATTAAAAAAAAAAAACTGTTTTTACTCTTTCCACAGCATGTGTTTGGTAAACTATTAAATGAAGTACAGCAGGAAAAAATGAATTGTCAATGTTTCATAACTGACACAAGAACAGTTGAAACAGAATTTAAAAAGAAATGTGACCTGAGTAGATAACAGTACATTTGAAAACAAGTTGTCAGAAACACATGCTAACACACAATCTGTCACTTTTTCAGGATGACTTGATGATAATGATTGGTGGTGATAACATGTCATCAGACAGACTTTACATTCACAAAATACGTAAGGACCCTTTATGAATTGCTTCATCAAATTAATTTTAAATCAACAGTACTCTGTGTTGACATTGTTAGTCCTTTACCAGCTGGTGAGAACTACATATCAATGATAATTCTTCATTGACTACTCCCCTTTAAACAAATGATGCAATAATAATTGAATTAAGGGCCAACGTGGAACAAGGTGCTAAGTGACTTTTTAGGGCTTTTGGTCATTTTCCGAAATTGCATCCAAATTTCATGCAATACACGGCAATTAAGTTATGGAATTACCCCATCTTAAGTGATGTGAACAAAATAATCAAGGAAAAGGAAAAAACTCTGGGCCCAGGGGAGGGGTAGGTGGGTCGGGGGCTCAAGAGCAAGAACAGATGAAAATACAGGTTAAAAAAAATTGCCTTCTTTTCATCGCATTGCCCTAATTTTTGGCATATAGCATGGGGAGGTCCAGCCGGTAGTTTAAGGTCAGTTGATTCGGAAAGAAAGAACTTGCTCGATCAATAGTTTTCAAGGTTAAAACAGTATTTCTTCTGCAGTCGCGCTTTTTGTTCGTTCCTTCACAAGTTGTTAGATGATCTGTTGTAGGGTCGGTTTGAAGTTCAAATTCGGTTTCATTACTCAGTGATTTAAAGTAAAACTCCACAAAAACATCTTTTCCTTAAAAATATGCTTTGGGAGATTCCTAAAGTTTCCTTTTGGGATGCTATTCCAAATCTTTTTATGTTGGTTTAGTCTAGAATAATTGCACCGCACTTGTAAGCATCTACATGTAATTGTTTGGTTTTTGTACCCAGCAACGATGCCAATACTCCCAGAGCAGCCCACCATGGAAACTGATGCTTCAGCGGCAAAGGTGACTTGAACTGTGCAAGTGAATTTTTATGATGTGAAGTATATATGAAATATTTCATATGTGAACTGCGGTTGTAGATGAAAGTGAAGAATGATCATCGCAGTTAATTTTCCAATTTGAGCAATTGGAAAGGAGAAGCCTGAAAAACTCAGGGCTTCAACGGGATTCGAACCCGTGACCTCCGCGATACCGGTGCGATGCTCTACCAATTGAGCTATGAAGTCACACATTGGGAGCGAGGTCAATTTAGTTGAATTTTTATATTTGTGACTATTTGAATGAAAGCTACTAAGCAGTAGTTTCTGTGGAGCTCTTTATTATACTGTGCAAATTGGTTCTAACTTTTGAGTTTGTGGATGAAATCCTGGAGCAAGGCCGTTCACGCTTTACAGTTCATTCTACACGACACGGTTTGTCAACAGTAATGGTAGTATGAAGTATGAATAATGGTCACTTAAAGAACCAGTCAGGGACTGGGTATGTTCTAAATTCAAGTTTTGTTAAGAAGTTTGTAAATTGTCACTTCTTATTTCTTTTTAACAGATAATGGCCAATCGTGCGCATTGCTGCAAGTATGCCGTCCAACAGTACTGCCGAGCAACAAAAGCTATGTTGCTTGCAATTGAGAGTAATTTGTAAGTAAGGTGTTATTCAGCAATGCTGAATTGTGGTGTGGTTTATTTTTAGCTTTATCTGGCAGAAACTAAAGATCTGATCTTGTTGCTTCGCAGGAAAAATCTCAAGAAAGTGATGATGTTGTACGTATCTTTCTGCAAACAAATTGAATCTCAGTGGACTTCACTCAAACAGACTTCCAAAGTTTCCTATGACAGGTGTCTATTATGGCGAATTAAATACTTAACTATAATTTCTCAGTTGATTATAGAGATGCACACGCTCCGATTGGCCAAGGATTATGCAATATCTCGCAATAATCACCGCGCAGGAGGTAATTATAGCACTGAAGCACTAATTTTCAAAATGCCCTCTGCGCGATTTCTTGATATTCTTGGAAAAAGAAACAAATGAAATAAAAGAAAATGCGGTTGCTGGGATAATCAAACTAAAACAATTATTCTTCACAGGCCCAGGGAATGTTATGTTTTAACGAAACTCTGCTTAACATGAGCTGTTTTCTTTCTAGTCATGGTCACCTGGTGTGGGTTCTTGAAGCCCTGTTGTCACAATTTTCTGAACCCGAGGGTAAGGCTAAATAAATCCACAATGCACCTTCGTTTGGCTGCAGGTAACCGTGCGCTTTCACTTTCAAATATCTGCAGCCTAAATTGATATTTCTCTAACGTTTCCGTTTTGTGTGAGCCACTCGTTTTCGCTAAGCCAGTGGAGACTGTTTGATGGGCTTTTCGTGTAGCATCTGTCCTGCCGGTTTCACGTTTAACGGGTTAAACGGGGTTCATGTTTAACGTGTTTAACGGGGCCACTGTGTCCGAACCAAAGTGAGACGCAACAAATCAATTGGGCGTCTTCAGGCAGTGTATGGAGTCCTTACCTGGCTGGCCGAACGCGGCTTTGTCGAGCTGGTCATTCGCTGGTTTGAGATACTCTATCCATTTTTCTGCAGGTCAGTAATGGTGTCTAGTACTTTGTTCTGGCTATGTCGCCAATAACGCCTTGCGTGAATTTGCGTCTTTATTATTCTGCAGCGGATATCGCGTTCATCCGGGAAGAAGTTCAGACTATCAAGAAATGGACCGATGTCAAAAGAGAGAGTGAAACAGAGGTTGTTTCAGTTGGAAAACTAAGAAATGTTCACGAATACACCTTAGCAGTTGTGCAGAGAAGATCTGAGAAAATTCAGTCTTGTAACGGATTTTAACCAATGTCGTCTGTAGTAAATCTAATATCAGGGACAAAACTGCGCGTGAGACACTCCCTGGAAGAAGCTTTTTCGTTGAACACGTGATCTCTGCATATCCAATGCTAATATCTCGTCTCCCGTCCCCCAGACGACAGTAGGGACCCTAAGATCTACGACGGCGAAAAAACAAGTTTTTGTTTTCCGTTTCTGAAGGACGCCCCTTGGATACAGAGCGTTTGTTTCCCTCCAATCTTTCAACGCTTTTATCCGTGATTGTGGATCTCGGTGTTAAATCGTTACATCATATTGGAAGGATTTTTGCTTGTGAAACTTTGGAGGCCCTGTTACATTTAATATTGCCATCGCTCGGCTTTTCCTCAGTTTCCGGATCATTCCACAGTGATTTGAAATTGAATTTTTCTTCGTGTACAGATGCACAAAATAACGCAGGGGCTTCAGCAGTTTAAGAACCTGATATCCGGTGTTGTAGAGACAGACAGATTCCATACTTTCTTGGAAAATTTCAGGAGGGACACAGCGAATGAAAAATTGTAAGTTATAAATTTGGTTTTCCCCTTCTCATACCCTAACGAGGTGCATTCTAATTGGCAAGCGGAGAAAACGGCCCTACTTATCCTTGTTTTTCTGTTCTCTAGTTTTAATTTAGTGTCAACATACACCAGAAATATTGAAGACATATACGTGCTCTTTCGAAAAGATAAACATCACAGACGTAAGTAATAGCTGTGTTGTGTAGCTATCAAAGCAGTAGACCAAATCGGCTAACTCATAGACCTCTTTCATAATGGCGGGCAAACAAAATATCCTTTTGTTTTCATGCTGGGCCTTCTTGCCTCGCTAGGATGTGGATTGTTCTAAAATGAGGCCAGTAGGTCTAATTTACATATATACAAAAGAATAACAAATTAGTCGCCCATTTATGAATAATAATAATTAATATTTATATCGCGCAAATTCCATATGAATATGATCAAATGCGCGTAGCAAACAAATGTGATACAAATTAAACGTAACAAGTTAAGAATCCCAACTGGTGGGAGGCTGACCAGTTGGCTATTTACAAGGCTTGGAGGAGTTGAATTCGGGGCCACTGAAGACAAATCCATCTACTGGCGGGGAGGAAGATTTGAACCCGGGACCTCCGGATTACAATCTAGCGCCCTACCACTAGGCCACGCTCGCCTCCTCAAAAGTCGTCTATTGTTGTGCCCAATTCAAATCTCCCGGGGTTAAGATTCTTTGTTTATTGTATTTGCATTATAATGTAGCATTCACATTTAAATGACATGGAAATACTTGGAACAAAACATTTTACTCCCAAATTATTTGAATTGGTCACAACATAGAGTTAGCCGATTTGGTCTGTTGGTAATCGAGTACCGTAAAACCAAAGCCGAGAAAGTCTGACCAATTCGGCATTCGAGTTGGCAAATCAGAAAATTGAAGCAAATTTATGTAGCCTACGCAAAGGGCGGGAAACCTTGAGCCAGCGAGTGGTAATAGTGCATTTGCATGTTGGCGTCATTTTATACCAAGAGCAGGATGCTTTGTATGCTTTACTCTCCGTGGAATAACGAGACAATAGACCAATTTACAGTTCTGTGCTCAGTTACCAGGCCTTTGAATAAAAGCGAGGCTGGAGTTGACCTTGTTTTGATACAAACCTCACTGCTTTTCTTATGTAAATAGGACTAGTTAGCATAAGAACGGCATGATTTACATAAGCAAAGAAGTGAGGTTTGTATCAAAACAAGGTCAACTCCAGCCTCGCTTTTATTCAAAGGCCTGGTAACTGAGCATAGAACTGTAAAATGGTCTATTGGTAAAATTTGCCTGACAATAGAAGCCACTCAATGCATTTTGGTCTTGGTAGCAAAATGACGCCATCAAGGAAATGGCCTATTGGTGCAGATACCACGCGGCTGTTTACAACCTCTAATTTCATTGGATCCGTTTAGGACTCAGCTCCATTGTTTTTAGGGTTAGGGTTCATTGTTTCTGTTGTTTCTTTGAATGCTTCAATTGTTTTCTGAGCCAATCGCATGGGCTGTTGTAATAGCTGCGTACTGACCCTATTGGTGTTGGTTTCGCTCATGATTGATGCCGTCACTAAGCGTAGAAATGCCAAATGCCATACTAAACTAAAAGAATTAGAGCAAATTATAGGACTCAGGGAATCACTTTGAAACGCAAACTAAAACCGCTCGTTAAATGCTAGTTATCATTTACCGCTTTGTAATATTTTGATTATACACAGACTTCGGGTGTTCATATTTATGGTAGTTACAGCGCACCGATAAGATGATCAGATCGATGGTAGTAAGACTTTCAATGACGTCCTGCCGATAAGCCAATGCATTTAAGCAGGCTTGACTTGCAGTCGATTTAATCGGTGCAATGGCACAAGGTCAAACTCTCGCGTTATTCGATGCAGCTGTGGGAGTTTGTTTTCGTACTTGTTGCATCGCATCGGTCTGCTATGAATGACAACGTTTGAGATCAGTCCCAAGAGTCACAATTATGCCCTGGTTTTTGTTTTTGTTTTTTTTTCCTTACCGGGTTTGGTCTCGTTTTTTAAGGATTGTCTTTGGCGGATGAGCAGAGGCACTCGTTTGACAGAAAGAAGGTCGTTGTCCTGTGTGAAAAGGTCACCAGAGTGACGGAAGATGCTTTGGGGCACAGAAGCCAGTTACATGGACGGCTCATTCAATGGCTGAAGTAATATTCCTCTCTGTTTGCGGAATAGTTGAAGCCCTGGAGTTTACAATCAGATTCCAATCATCACAGATGTGCCGAGCCTTTCCAGTAGTAGTCAGCGGCTCACAGAATTAAGATGTAATACTGGAAATTCTTGTGCATAACATCGTTTTGTTTTTCCCCCCCTTCAGTGATGTAAATGGGTGTTACGAGGAAGCTGAGAACTTTCACAATTCCTTTCTGGGACAAACTGAAGCAATGGAAGCTCATCGATTTTCCTTGAAAACAGTAAGGTGTTTGTTTTTTTGTTTTGTTTTTTTTTTTCCTTTTTTTTCATTCAAGAGAAGGCTCATCTCTGTTGTGAAAACAACAGACGGACACGAGTATGTGAAAAAGCGAATGAACCAAGGAACGGCGCTATCCTTTCCTTCCCGGCGGCGCCGATCTCTACTCTCCTCTTTTCTCCAGTAATCATAATCATCATAATCATAATAATAATAATCATATAATCATAATAATCGTAATCAACTTTATTTTATAGAGGGTAACACATGAGACTTAGAAACTGATGAACATGTGGCCCTCTCCAAATCGAAATGGAATTTGGAAATGTTGGTTTTTAAGGCGAGGGAAAAACGGGCCAAGTGCCCAGAGAAAAACCTCTGGGAGAAGATAAGAGAACAACAAACAACAAACTCAACTCACATATACTGCGTCGAGTCCGAGAATCCAACCCAGGCCACATTATTGGGAGGCGAGTTCACTGACCACTGCGCCATCCCTGCTCCCCTCTGATGTCCATGCTTCTCTCCTCTTTCGTCTTTTCATTCTTCTCTTCTTTCCGCCTCTTGGGTTACTGGTATTTTCCGCGCCTCTAACTTGACCGGCTTTCCATTGAACGCTTTCGATTTGTTTTATTTCTAGCTGCATGAACAGTGCCACGTAAAATCCAAAGGCATTGTACAGAAGCTTCAACTGCTCATCTCGGCATCAAGTGTTTCTCCGACACCTCAACCACCTGCTGCGGCTGTGAATGGTCACGCGGACGAGGAAGTAACGAATGGCATTATGCAAGCTCTCGGACACGAGTATGTGACTGTTAAACATTCAACTTGATCCAAAATTGCGCAGTTTTTTCCATTCTTCCTTGGTTTTGTTTGTAGACTGGACGCACTGTCGAACGTTACAAAAGTATCCCTGGGAACAGCTCGCAACAATACGCAGCAAATTGAACGGTAAGAATTCCCCCCCCCCTATCATTCTCTTCCGCCCTCCCCCACAAAAAATACTGTTTATCATTCTTCAGGGAGCCGTGGGATAATGGTTCAGTGTTTTGCCCTTTTTTGACACTGGAACCTCAATATAAGCCTTCCCCGAAAGAAAAAATGTGTGCATAAATAGAGCTAAATTCTTTGAAGATGAATTTGCTATACCAACATGACCGCCGTTTTATTGCTTGGGCGGGACACCAACAAACATGGCCGCTAACACATCATGGCTATCCTCCCTTTATAACGAAGCCCTGGTAAAACGAAGGATGCAGCACAATCAAACTTCCTGCAGCAGACGCCATTGCTACCAAGCGTAAGTTTCCACTCACCAAAGATGTTCGTTTGCGGGACTGAAGTTATTAGTGTGGAGGCTTCCGGTAACGCGGGCAATTCACGCTTACGAGACGCCTGTTGGCGTTTACGTGGTATGCACTATTTGATGGAAAGATTATTGATAACACGTCGGACCCAATCAGATCGCAGGGTACAAATACTTTCAAGCTATGACATAACGCTTTCATTGTCTTGTTGTTTCCGGCTGTCACTATCGGTTAAGGACAAAACAAAGCAATTGAATAAATGTGAAATAGTTTTCAACAAATGTGTCGATGATTACGAGACGGCAGGCAACTTATTCCAAAGGGAACTTACCTTATTCGCCTAAAAACAAACGTGCACACTCAGTTAGCGGGTCAAAACCTCGGTAAAAGTCTATTCAGTAATTTCTGGGTCACAGTAAAATTTCAGTCATTTCACCTTTATCATGTTACGACGTGAAAACTTACTTTAGGGCCATGACATAATGCTTTCATTGTTTTGTTGTTTCCTGCAGTCACAATTTTAAAAAGACAAAAAATTTCAAGAATAAAAAAAAAAACGTGTCGATTTGTGGAGAAAACGAAAGACCGGATTTGTAACGTGGTCTGCCACAGGCATCCCACGTAAAAAACAACTGTGACAAACCATTTTGCATGTCTCTTTCAACTTTGTTTATTCCACTCTCCTTTGGAGGTTCTAACTTTGACTCACACCGCATTCGTTTTGTTTCAGTCTTATTAATAGCTTAATCAAGCATTATGAGTCTATCAATGACCATCTGATGAAAACCTGGAATCAGTGAGTAAACTAAACCATTTGCCGCCTTGTTTGATGTTACATCTTCATTACTAATTATGAAGGACTTTTGCTAATGTCAGTGTTTCTCTGACAGACTCGATGAATCAATACGGGAAGACTCGCCGGACTCGTAGTGTTGGATTGGATGACACGGCCATGACTGATGTCCTAACGTTGGCAGCATTGTTGTAGCAAGATACCAGTAACCTTTATTCAATGCCAAGACAAATTTATTGCAAGTTATCTCTATGACAGCAACCATGGCGTGTCCTCCCCAGCCACTGAGGTGCGCTCATTCGACCCACAGGTACACGATGTTGCTCAACATTACAGGTTTCCACGCCAGGAGTTCTTCTTCAAATCACCACGGCGCGTTTCTTTGAAATGCTCTGAGTATTCTGAAAAACAAATGCCCTGAAAATGCTAGTGACAAAATTGCCAGCGGTTAAAGGCGAAATTTAGCAAGGATGTGTTCCATGTCTTTTTTCGAGGTATTACGTCTGTTTTTGGAATATTCGGAATAAGTCCCCTCGGAAGAGACCCGCCCAGTTAATCTCCTTTGGGTCACCCTTTTTTTGGCTCGGATTCAGTTGCCTCATCTTTTTGCGGGTGAATATCTTCCAGCAACTATGTCATGTGTATGCTTGCCATTTTCGTGCTGTTCGACTAGGCGTCTTTAGCGGATGAAAGAATTCAAAATTAGGTTGCTTCTGGCCCAACTTAATTATCTAAGTAGCTTACTGACCAAGGTGGGTTATAGCCTTCATTACAAGGGGCAGTTCATCCAAGATAAATATGAGGTTTTCTCGTTAGAGAAGGGGGCATTTTCCGAAGAAACCGGTTTTACCTCGGGAAATCTTGCAAAGGAGAATTTAATGAGTGGGACGGGTCATTACATGTTCGGTACGTGATTGGCTATAGTTGGCTTAATTTGTATGAACACACACGAGACAAACCTTGGATTTCCTTTTGCTGTGCATCCGTTCGCGATCTTTGTTTTTTTTCCGCCTGCGTGCCCATAGGCACGGCTGGTCGCATACGACTCTAGAAATTGTCATGATTGTCGAGTGTAGAAGTGACAATGTATATTTTCTCCTAAAGTTTTCTTTCAGCTTGCTCATTTACCAATTTTACTCATCCATTCTGCGTGCACGTGATTCTTCCTTATTCTTTCACGCAACCACGAACTCGGGGTCTCTCATTTCTTCCTAAGAGGCATTGGGTTCGTTTTTCCGAAAGTTCAATGTGAATGTATCATATTCTTCCCTTTTTCAATCGTTGTTTGTCATATTTCGTTTATGATTGCACTTCAACGCCCTAATTATTTGTTAACTAAACTGCACATTTATGGTCTATTATCTTAAAAGAACAACTTATCCCACGAATACCTGAAGTATTGTGTTTGCGGGTGATAAATCGATTGGAGTTTTGACCGTGTATGTGGAATGAATCAAAGAATGTGAAGAAATTGATGTGATGTCGTTTGGGAGAGAAATGATGCGTATAGAACCAGAAGATGTAGATATCACTGTGGGCGTCCTCTAGAACTGAACTTCTGGTTTGCGAGGTCATTTCGTTTCTCTTTGTTCATGACCGTCTAGACTATGGTAAACCACTTTATTAAATTCACCAGCGGGAGTGTTGTCGTAACGGCAGTCATCCAGTGCTGACGTATTTTTGTTTTGTGCGTGCGTGTTTTCCGGTGTAATAACAACCTCGTTCCCAGGGTCTCTCTGGAGCGGGGCAGAAACGAGGTTGGTGTAATAACTGACCACTTCAAAGGTTTTCCTTTAGCCACCCACCTTCCGAACACCGTTTCGACTTTATGGTTAAGTCATAGTTAAACCAAGCAGCCACGCCAATTGAGGTCCGGCTGTGTTGTGTTAGGTTATCGTTTTCTGGGGACTACCAGAAAAGGTATAATTACAATTCTGTCTAGTGAGGTGCCTTAGCCAAGGGACATTTCAGAGCAGTTTACTGTACTACATTGAGGGTGTTTGGTCACGTGACCAGCAGCCATTTTGGTTGACGGAAATAAAAAGAAATTCTTTGCCTAAAAGTAGAACAGTTTTTACTTGATTGTCGAAAGGAAATACGCAAATTGCTTTTTCTTTGGTTTTTGGTGAGCCTCATCATTGGATCAATGAAAGACTTGCCTGAACTTTTCAACCAATCATGAATGACATGACAACCAAGTCGTGAATGACTTGGGCTTGTGGTTAGCTGGATGGTAGATTTGCTTCAAGATGTGATTGGCTGAGTCTGTAATTACTTCAGTTTTGGCTTTACGGCACTCAATCGAAAACCGTTGTAGAGTTCCAGAAAATAATCTTTGTCTTAAACATGACCCACTCTTCTTTTTTTCTGTCCTCCAAAATGGCCGCTGTGATGTCAAAGTGGACATGCTCTTTACTATGCTCCACACGGTGCTATACTTCGCTGCGCTGAGTCTAACACGTAGATAATGTACTGCTATAGTTCACCGTAAACTATACTTTATTATCTTGCGCGTAAAATGGCTGAGTGTAGTTTTTGTTTTAGACCCTTGTTGTGGTATTGCAGTGTTTGTGCTGGTGTTATTCCTTACAGACAAAATACCTCGGTATGATTGTGTTCACAATAAAACGTTAATGCAGTTGTCGTTTAAGCCACCAATGGTGTCATATGGGCGGCAAGCGCCCAAGATAAATCTGAGAAAGGCAAGGACTTTAATTGAGCGGGAAGCACTACTTGGTCTGACAGTGAGCAGGCTCGGACAACTACAATCTTGAACAAAATGAAATGAAACAGAAAATCCCCCCCCCCCCCCCAACCTGAAATCAAGGATAAAGTCGCGCGAAGGCCAAAATCCGCCATTTTTTTCATCCTTGATTTTTGATTTGGGAGGGAGGGGGTCTTAATTTTCCGTTTATTCTGCCCAAGAATGTAGGCATTTAACGAATCTCTATATCTGCAAAGAAGAAATGTTTGTTACAGACTTTGTGGACAGGTAGCAGACTTCTTTTCTCTTGGAAAAGAGCGAAAAAATGAAGTCTTTTATCGGGTTTTAAACCACTAGGGCGAAGCCGAGTGCTTTTAGACGGTAAAAAGATCCCGGAGGGGGTACTTTCTTATAAGAGGCTAAGGGGGATGTGCCGCTGGACGGGGTCGAATTTTCACGACTGGATTGACAATGATGGGGTTGCATTTTCAATAGAGTTACTGGAATGGGGTCGCTCGCTTTCGGATTTTGGGGGTAAGAAAATTTTCGTAATTCTTGAAATCGCTTTACTTTTATGTTAACATCTTGGCCTGACCAATTACTGAATTCGGAGTGCAACCTGCAATAGAAGCATATATAGAAAGTGACTAAGATGGTCTAACGTGCCACAAAATAGACTATAATGGGGCAGGCGCTCTGAGAGGCCAGCGGCACATACCCAACAATAGTCAACCCACGAGTTGCGAGTCTATTGAACGGCTTCAAAACATTTCACAAAGAGCGTGTCCCTCTGGAGTCCGAAGAATGGCTTAAATTGTGAGAGGAAAATATTAGCAGACAAGAAAAACAAGCTGTGCCTTACGAGGAGTGTGTTGTAACGTGGAGTGTTTTATCAATGACTTGATAGGCTGTTAGGTCATGAATTATTGATGAGATTTCGAACTGGACTCGCTCACAAGAGTGACTTGGTGAATTTTACTCTTTCTATCACCAGACCAATGTTACGCATCATGTGGGGGTCCCATTGAAGGGATTTCATACCATCGCTTATAACTACTTGGCTGGTGATTGCCCATTACCAGGCATTTTACTCGTGAAAGGGAGGAGGGTGGGTGAGAATGCCGGTTTCACGGTGTAGAACCACAAAAAGATCCAATAACTCTTTGGCATGCCGGCGGACCACCCTTTGTGTACGTTGTGTGTGCGATTGTTCTCTTGGGGCTGGACCACTGATTAGGATGATTGCTGCCAATATTTCGTGATGTTCTTGAACAGTTTCTTCTTTCAGCTTAAGATGAAAACAATTATTTTTTGTCTAATAGAGTTTTCTGATAGTTTGATTATGTAATCGTGCGGGGAGCCACCCCACCTTTGAAGCCAAAGCTCCGTGTTTCCAAACAAATCACCGCTGCTCTTTGCTTGTAAACTGTAAATCTTTCAGATCAGTTTCCGTTTTGTCATTTACAGGAGAAAGTTGATGATTCTGGAATGGTTTGTTTCTATTCGACCTAAACGAAAGAGTCACGTTTACGGGAATTCGAGGACGTCATATTACGTGGTACGTGATGCAAAACAATTTGATCTGTCTACAAATCCCAGACACTCGTGACCAAAGGATACAGTATGTCTCATGTCCGCGCACGCACCGTTTCAAATTAATCGCCCTTGTTCCGTGCTATTTGTCGCGTGTCCGAATGCAATGTTTGCAAAAGCAAGAGATTTGCAGTGTTCAAAAACTTAAGGCTCACACTATTGAAATTTGCTCCGTGTACTCTATAAAGTAGGCTGCTTATTGAAAATTTTCTGCAGAAGGCTAACAACCAGTTTCAGCCAATTTGGCGGGGACGAAATCTTGTTGTGAACACGACATCGAGTGCTCGAGAACTATTGACAGATACAATCAATGAGCCTCCCAGGCTTGACTGTCCCAAGTGATTCTAGGCTTCGTAGAATCGGAGCAACAATTTATTTGTCAGTTTGCAAAGACTTGGCAAGCAATAACTTTGTTTCTTTACTCTGAACTTTGGGCTATCGCCTCTTTCCCCACAAATTTGCCGACAAGAGGAGAGCAATGTACCGTATTACGAATAAGGTGTGTACCCACGCCAACATCTCTCTCACACAGACAAAAAACAGGTTGGTAACTTCTGGCAGAGAGAATTTTTTTCGCGACTTCTTAAACACCGTGACGAAAGATCGCAGTTATGGGGCACAAAACTGCCCTACACGGGTTACAAAGGTGGAGCTACTGTAGCTATGTGACTGAACATGCGGAAGACAGAAATGTTCCTATCATTGGCCCCACTCCAGAAGTGAGATAGCCGGTAGCGCCGGCAGTTTCTCGAACTTTCTCAGAATTTTCAGCTGGCGCACGACATTTTCGCGAGCACTTGATTCACAGAATTTCACAGCAATCAACGCATTCAGATGAACTCCGACGCTTTATTTTGAAGGGGGGGAGGGGAAGGGGAAGGGGAAAGGTTTTGAATGATACCTCGATTGACTGTTGATCAGGCCGCACCGAAGAACACACGAGGTCAAGTTATTAACCTTTTGGAATTTCCTTATTTGAACGGGGCCTAAATATAGCGCAGATGAGGTTGGTTATTTGTTCTCAGCTACGTGATCTGATATGATAACAGCATGCGAGCTTGACAAGAGCGCTTTAGTATCAACTGCCTAAAGCGGGAGCAGCAACTACACTGCACTGACTTCATGCGAGTGAAGTAAGGCCGGTTTGTCGCGAGGATATCAGTGGCGAGAAAACGGTTGCAGTGCGTCACAATGCTCGATTCTGAATGCGACAATTGTGACTTAAAATCGACAACAGATAGTCGCTCACCGACTTTGGACCGTGATTTGCGCGTCCGTCGTTTCCAAAACGCAGATACGCGCCGCATTCACAATTTATTCTTGGAGGAAACACGATGCTTGCTATGGCCTATGTTTGTACAGACTATTCGAAGTCCACCGGCTGTTCTTCTCCATATAGTGTTCGTGGCAACAGGAGTAATTCTAGCGCGTTCTTGTGTCTTTGCCTTGTTTGGTATCGCGGTCGCCGTTTCTGGTACTTTCTTGTACATCTATCGATGGTTTTATCAATACTTGACCAGTTCACTGAAAGGCGATTTGGCCAACATCACACAAGTAAGTCCTTGTTTTCGTGATTCTCTGACCGATAACACATAACACGTTTTTTCATCGTAAACTTTATGACGTGGTTGCCTTGGTACTATGTCCTTTTGCGCGCGCCGCGCCCACCAGAACCATGGGGAACGCTAAGATAATGCAGTTAAATGGCTTCGCACGCGATAACAAGAATTAAAGAGAGGCCAGCGCCCGTGAAGAATTACTGTTTTCTTCGAGATTACTGAAAAGGGCAATCAGATAGCAATACAAATGTAGTCATGACAGGAAGAAAAACTAAATGAAAACGAATTGAAGTGAAAAGCAAGAAAGACTAGAAGTGATGTATGAAGGACCATCCATCGTTGTGGTAAAACTATTAAAACAGCATTATAAGAGCAACAAAACGTCATAAGCTCTGATGAAGTATTTGATGAAGCAGTTCATTTTTAAAGCTTAAGATGTATTGAAAAAAGAGCAATGCGAGAAAAAATGCGCAAAGGAATGTTAAAGAACAAGCAAGATGCGTCTTTGAGAACAGTGGCAGTTTTTAGCACCAATTTGACAACTTTGAACAGGGAAGGCATGTGTCCACATCATCTGAAATCTACAGGGGAATAGCGTAAGGCCCCTGTAAGTGTGGTTTCGTTAACAATAGCTTTAGAAGGCATCAGACTGCTGTAAAAGCTGTTTCCTCAGTTAATGTGAGGCCGTTACAGTTGGGGCTGCAAAGTATAAGACGCATTCAATTCCAGTGCATTGCATATCCTTGTTTGTTGTTTTTTTTCAACAGACACTTGCAGCGTTCAGTCTTATCAAAACAATTTTGACTTCTTCCAAACCACAAAAACAACGTATTCCAGTGAATTTGAGCACTGCAATAGTTGCGCGCTGATATACCGTACAATACAAACTTTTTCGGTCTTTGAAAACTATCTGGAAACTTTTGTACACTCGGAGCGTAAAGTTAAGTGCACATTGCATTTTGCAGTGGATTTTGCAATGCCATTACAGCATAGATCAGTATTAACCAAGTAATATTCTGACACAGACAACAAAAAGGCTACGATTTTGCAGTATTGTGGTCAACATGCGACTTTTTGCAAACTGAGGCTGATCGCACACTTTCGCCAGGATCACAAGGGTGTCATGACCGTCTTACAAAGCTGTGTCGTTGCCCTTTATTGTCTGCTAAAAAGATCACTGAAAATCCGATTAACTTCTTCAGTTACTCGAAAAGGCAGTGAAACGTTTTTCTTTGACTTAGGCCAATGTTGTTCTAGCTCAAATTAGATCCCAAACGAAATGACCCTGACACTATGCAAGTTGAAATCGTCATTTTTTTCGTTTCTTTACGGTTATTTCACAAGACAGGGTGAAAGTTCGAAAGGAATCTAAGCAAACTGTTGCATAACCCTTGTTACTTGGCAGAAAAAATTCTGATCCACCTCTAATTGAATTTAAGGGTCATAAAACAGCTTGGACCCCAATAAACCATCGATCAATTAATCTTATGAAAAAAATAAAAGAACGTGAATCAAAACACAAAGGACTGCTCAAATGAACAGTACTTTTTAACCGCTAACTTCGCGAACTAGCTTGCATTCCTGCAATGTTTGGTTTGCGTGCAATCAATTGGAGAGCGAGGATTCCAGAAATACTCATTTGTCTAAATACCCCTCATATTATTGATTTCTACAGCCATAAAGGTTATTTAACGTCAAATTCAAAGTGTAGAGAATTTGTATCGGTAACTTTCATTTGGGACGAATTTCACAAATAAGAAATGTAATATTTTCGAGAATCGTCGGGTTTCTTTCCGGAAAAGGCAATGGATCCTTCCTGTTGAATGATGTTTTTTTTCCTCAACGCAATTCCCCTCTCGACATGCAAGTTGTTTTTTTTAAAAGCTAAGGGTGACAGCCGTCAGTGATACAAAAAAAAAAAAACAAACCTGAACACATTTTGAGCAAAAACCGATTTGAAGAACAATTGGCGTGCTTGAAATCTGCTTTTTTTCCCAAGATGGACTCTGCACTTTTATAAACACACGAGTCAGACCGGCCACGTGCAGAATAGGGATCAAACACGTGGACTTCAAGATATCAGTAAAAGCGACATCAACGTTTTCTTCGTGGGGGGCTCGGCCTAAAGGAACTCTGGGTTCGGCGATCTCGGGACAAAAAGAAAAACTTTTGGACAGGCTCCAAGACTAAAGCTTCATGTAAACATGCTCTTAAAATTGACGGTGGACTTTGCTCACTTTTTGCAGTTGGGAATTGAGTAATTTGAGCATCAGTGTCCCTATGAGTTCGCCACCGCCGCGCCGACTGCAATGTCATTGTTTGTAGGCTGTTTTGCGGTTTTCTAGTTAACCTTGTCAGCATTATAGCTTTTTAATTAACATTTCTGTAAACCTCTTTTGATTTCAGCATTACCTCGCAAAGGCAAAGTCTAACTTCCTTGTAGCTGAGTTTGACAGCTCAGTCGTGGGCTTCATCGCTGTGGAAAAAAAGTCTGAAAATGTTGCAGCCGTGAGGCGTATTTCGGTGGAAACTTGCTTTCAAGGAAAGAGAAAGTACATCGCCACAAAGCTTTTACAGGAAGCGTTGAAGTTTTGCCAAGAATGCAATTACAAAGAACTGGTTGTTGAATTCCCTGGAACTAACGAGATAAAGGCCTACCGAATGAATCCCACCGAGACAAAGATTAAACAAGGCGTCTTTGTTGCACGGCAAGGTT
This sequence comes from Astreopora myriophthalma, assembly GCA_014634185.1. Lineage (NCBI taxonomy): Eukaryota > Metazoa > Cnidaria > Anthozoa > Scleractinia > Acroporidae > Astreopora > Astreopora myriophthalma. The sequence goes on from BLFK01000881.1 coordinate 263,634, forward strand.
AACAGGTCCACACGACGGCAATGTGTGCATGAATATGACGTCGTTGTACGTCTGTGTCTCCTTACCAGGCTCTCTCGAAATGTGGCGCCAAAATAGCGACGAGGCATCGCCATTGGCTTGTACGTTGTTTCTGTTACATGACTTGAACTTTGCGAGCTAAAAAGTCTGGAAGTTGAACTTTTTCTTTGGACAGTCGTGCAGTGTTGTTTTGAACACCACGAGGTCATTAGTTTAATTTTCCATCCACCACTGCAGAGCAAAGTCCTTAACCATTGCAAGTTTGCATGATTGCAGGGCAGAAAAAATACCGTAAACGTCTGGATTACGCGGAAAAAACAACTTGTAAACTAATCAGAAATCTAAACTGTAACATACAACATGTGCTTGAAAGGTGAACATATAAATGCGAGTCTTTTAATCATCAGCTCATTGCAATGTTACCATCCAAACAGAAAAAGCGATTAGAAAAGAAAGGCAGAGTGTTCCATGTCACGATATAGGCCGCACGGGCCGGTTCAGAGATGGCCAGCTACCCCCATTTCCATGCCCCTCCCCCTCC
>BLFK01000881.1:277058-298475 GCA_014634185.1 Astreopora myriophthalma
GGGGGGTATTTTGGCACCCAAATCGTGTGCAGCCGCCAAATGTCACTGTTAGTTGTGTCCAGACTACTCCAAGTGTTAGTTCTCATGTCACCTCTGCAAGAACCATTCCGTTTTCAGAATGCACAGTTGTTTGGAAAACCTTATTCAGTTTATTCCATAAATCCTAAACAGGAATAGAAATAGAACAGTCCAAAAAAATGCACCCATAGATAAACTTTTCAATTTTGTTGTTTGTAATCCGTGTCAATCTTCTCCATCCTTAACCATCCTTGTTCCTTTCTGGTTTATTATTATCTCTTTGGTGTTTTTCCACATTTGTAAAGCATTATTTTCAGGTTTCCTTCAATTTACAGGGTAAATTTGTCGATGATCAAAATACCTCAAAATATCGTGACAGAGCCCCTTTAAGGTGGCTCAAACCGGTTTCAACACTTTCAAGAGCCTCACTTATCAGAATGATTGACACTATAACACTATTACGTATTAACAATGTTACCATATGAAACAGCAATTATTGCTGAATAAAATGCGGTCATTATTGTGACGTAATACGTAACCATGGTAACAGGAAAGCCCTATAAAAAACCCTATATTTCGGCTTTAGTTGCTCGTATCTCAAAAACGAACTCGGTGACCCCCATTTTTTAATGCTTGAAAGTGATCGGCAGACCAAGATAAAACTGTCTGCAATGTTTCAAAAAATTCTGTGGAGCGGATTCTGAGCCACCTTATTTTTTTTTATTTTTTAAGGTGGCTCTGAATCTGCTCCACAGAATTTTTTTAAACTTTGCAAAAAGTTTCATCTTGGTCTGTTAATCACTTTCGAGCAATAAAAAAGTAGGGGTCACCGAGTTCGTTTTTGAGATATGAGTAACTAAAGCCAAAATATAGGGGGGTTTTTACAGGGCTTTCCCGTTTCCATGGTTACGTATTACGTCGCAATAATGACCGCATTTTATTCAGCAATAATAAATTATTGCTGTTTCATATGGTACCACGACATTGCTAATACGGGATACAGTGTTTTAGTGTCAACCGTCCTAATAAGTGAGTCTCTTGAAAGTGTTGAAACTGGTTTGAGCCAGCTTAAAGATTTAATGAATGTAACTTGAAAAGTTACAATTCACGACCAATCGTTTCAACACTCCTGCCTAGTGCCTTCGTCAGGGGTGATCTAGCACTGCAACAAGGGTCCTTTTATGTGCTCACTAAGTGTGTCAAAACATTGGTTTGTGGATTGTAACTTTTCAAGTTACATTCATTAAATCTTCATACCAGATTAGCATCAAACTCTGTCTGGTTGTCCACCTGGGCCCAGTTGTTCAAACCCCGATTAAGCTAATCCTGGGTTAGAGCGAACTTTGATTCCAGTTTCTTTACAAATTCACAAAGATTTGCGCGAAAGATTTTTGCTCGTCACTTGTGACTTACACTTTTCTTCCGCTTCGGTCTAAAACCGCTTTTTGAAAGTGTTTTCAGAGGGCGGAATTAAAATGTTGGTTAATTTTTAATCGAGGGTTAGCGTTAATCAGCTTTCAAACAACCGGGCCCTAGTTGCTATGTGGACTGTAATTTATCTTATCATCACCATCGTCATTGTCATCATTGTCTGCATTTAAGACAATTGAGAAGATAGACAAGGAAGAGATAGAATGTACAACTATAGAGAACCAATGGTGTTGGACTGTCCAGATTCTCCATGGGCACACTGCATGTAAAACTTATATGGAACACTGGATTGTTATTTACCCTTGAACTTTTTCAGTAGCTCATGGTAGCTAATTGTAGAGATGTCATGGCTATGGCACTGGATTTTCAATGTTTGGGTTGGTGGCTCGAGGCCTGGCTCTGCCACTGTGTTGTTTCCTTAGCATCATCCCTCCTCCCAGGGGTACAAATGAATACATACTGTTTTTTTTGTTTGTTTGTTTGTTTGTTTTTTTTTTATTAATCAAATTGCAATGGAATACATCCCATGGAGGGGTAGCAATATTCTGAATTGCTTCATGCTGCTGAAAACATGATAATCTCTGGCTGTGTGACCTGGCACGGCTTGTGTGTGATTGAATAAGAGATATTTAGAACGAGATTTATGGCAAACGGTGGGCTGCTGCTTGTCATAAAGCCATAAAAATTATCTTATTGTAGCTTATTTCTCTTTTTAAGGTTAAGTCAAATGATTTGACATGGTGCTAAATCTCTGAGTGATCTCTGACTAATCCAACCAAATGTCCCCTAAATATACTCTTTCCAGTTAGTTGTCTGTGGGTTCTAACCATGACAGAATAGACACCATTTTTATGTGGTCATCTGATCCAGGCAAACTTTTAACCATTTGTGTCACGACAAATACAACGCCTTCTTGTCTGTTATTTTTAAGGAAGACCTTAACTTTTAGTTGGCTGAGAATAGCATTTGAACCTCTACCCTGGCGTGCGTTTCTCAAAAGACCCGAGAATTCTCGGGGCTATTTCGGGTGCCACAATTCCCAGTGTATCTTGAAAACGAGAGCGCTTTCAAACATGAAACCTTGCCACTCCCTTTACCTTTTCTAACTTTGAGAACATGTTAAAGGACCAGCCGTCTACAATAAACAGATCGTAGTTTTACAAATGGCTTTTCGGGCGCGAAAAGTTTTCGGGACGTTTGAGAAACAGGCCCCTGGTCCTAGAGGGTAACGTTTCATTCTTCTCTTCAGACGAATGAACTGCAAAGCGGTGAGAGAAGAAGAATCTCTGGTTTTGCTCCTCAATCTCTTTTGTTCCTTAAATCACACTTCTATTTAATGTTTACATTGCAATGCCTGACTGTCAGTTCTGCTTGGTAGATATTTTAACATCTATACAATTCAAAATTTATGCCTGATGAGAATGCTGATGAGCGTGTGAGAGCATGATTGTAATTGGTTGTTTTCTTTAATGATAATTTTGAAGCCTTTGACAGTTGGCATCTGCATGGAAGTGAGATTCACAGTGACAGAACAGTGAAGTTTGTTATGACTGATTCTTGACAAAATTTAGTCTGAGAAGAACAGAGACGAGCCTCTGGGACTAGGGTACTGAACCTCTTACTTTGGCGACTTAACAAGGGTGCCTGATATTACAGCACCTGCCAGGATCTTCCCTATTATATTTTGTGAACTTACAAAGTGGCTTATATAGAGGATATTACATTGCCGCACGGAGATAACGAAATTTCTCTTCGAGTGTTGAAAAATATTTTTCAACATGGGAACAGAAATTTCTTATCTCCAAGCGACCATGTAATTTTCTTTTTATTATATAAAATCCTCACAATACAACAAAAGATGCTTTACATGTATTCTTTATTTCAAAAACTAAGGTTTTTGAAATAAAAATGATATCACACATGTGTGGATGGCGTTTTTATCGATTTGCTACCACTCGGTATACCACTCAATTTTATATAATAATTCCCACTTAAACACTCTTGCAAAAATGTGCTGATCACAGCTGGTATTGCATTCCAGGTGTTTGGCTTCCTGAACTTCTTTGTGTGGGCTGGGAATTTGTGGTTTCTTTTCAAAGAAACTCCCTGGCACAGTCCCAGGAGCTCTGGAATGAAAGGAGGAGAAATCCCGCAGCAGGATCCACCACACCAGGATACTCCTCCTTCATCAATTTGATTATAACCAACAAGGCAAACCTCTTTTGTTGATATTGATAAGTAAGTGACAGGGTGCAAAGAAAATTAATTTTACAGCTTGCCCTTTGGGCAAGCTGTAACCAACATCTACTAGCCCGAAAGTCATTTTTACTAGCCCGAAAAAAAAAAATTTTCACAAGCAGATTTCACTTCGTCAGAGCGACTTTCAGTCCACAGGAATTTATTAGGAATTTAAAACATTTGTCTTACAGTACTTTTGTAATTTTAATTCTCCGAAAAATCTTCGCTTGCCCGTTGGGCAAGTTAAGCACAGAATTCACTAGCCCGATCGCAAAATCCACTAGCCCCAGGCTGTCGGACACGACTTTCTTTGCACGCTGAGTGATGATGATAATTTTTGTCATATCCAGGTAATCATGGTCATACTAACAACTGCAACAACACAACGTGGTTCTCTTTATTCCTGCTCTGTCAGTGCTTGACACTAATGCTACTTCTAAAACGTCCTGCTGGGCTAGTGAAAATGTGCCACTATGAGCCCCTGGACTAGTTATTTTCATGGACAAATTAATTACTACATTCCTAAAACTTGGGAAGTTTTTTTTTCTTTTTGTAGAACGTTCCATCGGGAGCTAGATTCTATAGCTTGAGTAATTAAAATCAGTATTGTAAGGGTGGTGTTGTTCAATCGACTCGCAAAACAGACACCATCTTGGAAAAAGCCCTTGGCCCTCGTTTCCATGTTACTCAAAAGGGACATGGGCTACCAATAGCCCACCATCTTGGACTTCTTTTGGGGACCAGTTAGAATGGAGAAGATTTCAAGCCTTTTTAACTCCTTAAAATACCTTTGAGGAAATGTCCTTCTATGGCCGAGGATCCTGAGGTAGATCTAGCTTCTTCACTAGAAGACCACATACAGCATGAAGAAAAGCGCAACCAGCAATCTTTTTATTTCATTTAATATAATATATTAGTCTTTTCAAGTGTCACGGGAAAAGTAAAAGGTGTTGGAGGAGGGGCCAGACACCAGAAGAAGAGGAATGGTTCCTAATTCCTGATGTCTGGCCTTGTTTTGGACTGGTGGCTTGTCCTTGTGGGCTAGTGATGTACTATGTTTACTAACCCAGTACACATTAAAGTTAGTGTCAAGCACTGTCTGTTCTGACTGTAGCACACGTGCACCTTAAACTCATTATGTAACACATGGTAAATTCCTATTAGTAGTTTTCATTGGTTATTGGTTTTTTAATATTGCACAGCACAGTGATTGTTTAATATTGACAGCAATGGGTGAAAACTGACCTGGCCTGAAACATTTTTTTGTATGATTATTAGTTGTTCATCAATAGAATTTGATATCACTTAACTATTTGTTATTGATTTGTAAACATATTGATGGATGGATTGATTACCCAATGTTCTCATTTTAATTGCAGAATAATGTCTACTTCCCTGGATGGTGGTGTGTAATATTTGCCATATCTTGTCAAAGAGAGCATTTTTGGAGGTTAAGATCTCATGTCTACTGTATGACATTTTGATTTTGTTTCATTTTTTTCAAAGTTAAAGTGGCACAAAATATAGAACTGGTATGTGCAAAAAACGTTTACACCTATTACTTATTTACCCCATGGAAATATTCATAATTCAAAGTTTGGGCAACGGAAAAACTATGATTTGTTCTGTCGAGTTTGTTAAATTGTGACATTCTTGTAATAATTTAATTTTAACTCGCAGTGGAGAGAACAGGTTTGATTAAATTTAATGCCTTATCCTATCAAACTCCAGAAAATAATCATTAACTTGAACAATAATCTCAAAAGAAATGCTTGCTCTCCTTTTGTGATTCCATAAGAAAACAATTTTCTGCATGGATCAGAGGGTTAGTGAAAATTCTAAGAGGAAGGGGGTGACAGGAGGTGATTTTTATTACCCCAAAATTGAAAACTTAATTGTGGGGATTTGGTCATGGGTAAATAAGAATTGCTAGAGTAGTATAGACCGAATTCATAAATGGTAGTTAACAAATCATTATTTTCTCTTTATGCTAATTTTCGTCACTAGCCTTATTTTAAAACAAGAATTCTTTTCAATTTTTATGTGCTCATGACGCTGGTGAGGAAAATTAGCATTAAGACAAAATAATAATTTATTAACCACCATTTATGAATTCGGTCTATGGAAGGGCCTTGTTGGGAACACTGGTAGGGATCCAGCTCAATATTCCTTGGGAAGTACATTTCCTGGATAATTTAATGCACTGGTTAGAAGTGGAAGATACTTGAGCCACAAACAAATACCAGAAATAGTAGTAGAAAAGTTGTGTAAGAGACTGCATACGTCTCATTTCTCTGTGATTGGTATGGGCACATGTTTGTGAAAGTTTGGGAAAAATTGTGCTATTTTACAAGTTTGTTTTTTCCCTAACTTTTATTTTTTCTGCAACACTGTAATGTAAAAGTGACATTTTACATGTTACTTTATTAGGATGCAGGTAGTACTTTTCTACAATTAATAGTTTTGAAGTCAATTCGCTGTAATAGTGTGATTAAAGAGTAAACCTTTCTGTTCCAAAGAGTTTCTCATTATTTGTAAAGAAAACCTTGCTTTTCGTTGACTATGGGAACACAAACATCTCCTGCTCGATGTTATTTGAACGAGTGTGTGCACTATTTTCGCTGATTCAACAGACTCGGCACTCGGTTTTCGACAGTCATCGAACGTTTCATAACGATCACGGTTTGTTATGTAGTACTGAAATCAGAAAAATATTCTTTTTCCTAAACAGTACTGACGTTCAAGTGAGTTATTGCAGTCGATGGAGGAGCTCGATTCCTAATCCGGTCAATGAAGTCATTACAATTAATCAATTATTAAATCACTCCTTTGAATACCTCGTTAGTCCAACATCTAGTAAAGTGACTAATTTGTTCAGTCTCAACCTCGTTCCCAGGGGACGGGAAGAAGAGAGACCCTGGGAACGAGATTGAAAAGTTCAAGAGATTCCCTGAAGACACGAAACATTTTCTTTTCATTTTCTTTGGTCCTTTTGCCTATCCCAGGTCCAACCAGTCACGGCTATAACATTGCTTGTTGTTGATGTCTGTTCCCGATGAATGGAAACAAACCCAACAAAACAAACTGTTCACAACTGCAAGGATCATCGCTTCACTTAAAAGTGTTAAACGGGAAATTGGGTTGTTCCTTTAGAATTTTAACAACTATTAGGAAATGCGTATGTGTAAACTCCGTGCACTCCATATGCGTGGTACGTCGCGCCGAATCCCCTATTCCCCTTCCCCTTCCAACGCCTGCCACGCAGGCTTCTACAGATGATTTAGCCCGCGTTGCATTGGATACGAAGTGGTAAAGAACCACTTAAGTAATCTTGTATCCAATAATAAGTTAATTTATTTATATTTCGTTATTACACTAATTGCCCATAACGCTTTAAAAATCATTATACAGAATCATCATAAAATTCAGTACTAATAACAATTCAATTCTTTTGGAAAATTCATTACCTGACGAGGAGATTCCGCGTTAAATTGCACTTGAAAACCGATATCGCACGAATCGCGAAGCAATGAGTGCGATATCGGTTTTCAAGTGCAATTTAACGCGGAATTCACGAGTCAGGTAATGAATTTTCCTTGAATCGCAGAATTGGATAAAATAAGAAAAAAAGAAACTCGTTGCAGTTGTTGTGTTACAATTTGACGACAGTTGTTACGTAGATGCGAAACAATATCACTTAGCCTCGTTTTCAACTCGCAATTCCACGCTAAATACCTCGCATCGTTAACCAATCAGAATGCAAGATTTTATTCAATTATGCGATTCTATTTACAATTCATCTAATAACAAAATATGTTTACAATAAATACTCTAAATAACCAATTCCATATGATAAGAAAATTAAAAATTCTAACAAAGTTATACTTTCTTGAAAAGATGGGTTTTCAGTTGACGCTTAAAGGCATTGATGTCGGCAGCCTTTCTTAAAGAAACTGGCAGTCCATTCCAAAGCCTTGGTCCAACAATGGAAAAAGCCCTATCTCCATAGATGTTCTCACGAAAGTGAGTCAAATTCGAAATCGGACGAAAATTTGACTAGTTCGTAAAATCAGCATCAGATTTCTTCAGGGCTGGTAGCAGCTCAGCAATCTTGAGTGCATCAGGCATGGTTCCAGAAGAGAGAGAGAAATTAACTATTTTCGCTATAACTGGCAACAGTATATCTAAACAGTTCTTCATCACTGAGGCAGGTAAAGGATCAAGATTGCACGACTTAAGCACGACTTTCGAGTATATTCTTTGATAGAGGCTTGACTAACCATAGAAAAATCACAGAATTCAGAATGGCATCTAGGAGAAATTATGTCAGTAGGACCTACGTTTACCAGTTTCTTTTCAAGCGTAGAATGTATAGTGTCAATCTTCCCTGTAACTTGCTAGAGTGGTGGTATTAGGACAGGGGGGTAACGTTTTGTAGCTTCTTTTTGAAGTAGCTTGTTTACAGTGGAGAACAGAACCTTTTGGTCCCCAGAGTGTTCCTTGGTGAGCTCCCTCAGGCTATAGCACGTAGTTTTCAGATTATTGGTCAGATTGATAACAACAGAGCATTGGAGCACATAGCGCTCAAGGTCGCACTTTAGCTTCGTTTTACGCCACTTCCGCTCTAGACGTCTCCGTTTGTTTTTCTCTAAGGCCACTTCCTGGTTGTACCAAGGGGCCGATGGGCGTATGGTCACCACACTTTGCTTAAGAGGAGCATGGTTATTCAATATAGAGCACAAAATGTCATCATATTGTTCAGTCAAGGCGTTCAAATCTTCAGATTGATCCTGCAAAAGACTGGAATCACAAATATCCCCACAAAGAGAGTCTATATCAATAGAACGCAGTTTGCGAAACGTCACCCTTTTCTCAACAAAGCAAGGATTCTGCAGACGCAAATAACAGTCCACTGCATGATGATCAGCAATTCCAGGATACGACTGATTAGTGAGTCCCCGGATCTAATCCAACAGGGACGATTTGAATAATTGGTGCCGGCTTCATTTCCATATATCCAGGACCTGATTACAGTAATTGCATTAGTTGATCGGGAATGGCCTGCATTCGTGGACGCCCACCCTCAAAGCGTGAAAAGCAGTTTTGATCATGATCTGTGGCATGTTACGTCATGGAGAGTGACGTCACTATTATTGTATGGGCAAATTGCACTTTACGAGCACCTTTGCTCGGGGCACAAATTGCTCCCACGAACGTCAGATGTTGAAGGGTAACGCCTATTTTGTAGAAAGCCCATCTTCGGGACAAGGAATGCAGTTAATTTGATGCTTGAGGTATGCATGACGCTCTCACTCAAGCGACATTGTATATTTTTTTCTCCAGGTATTCCTTTTATTTCGTGGTTTTCAATCACCCGACTCAAAGAAATTGCTCTGACCAATCACAACAGAGAAACAATCAAACGAGCCAATGAGAATTCGAAGCTATGCGAATGGTAGCCGACGTTAAGCGCGGGAAAACAAGTGGAAGTGTGCATGTACACTTCGCTGAACAAGAAACTGCGATTTTGTAATAGCAGTCAAGATTTTGGTAAGTTATTAGCTTGAATTTCCTTCATCAATCGTCCACTTATTGTACCGCAGAAAGAAAATGTGATTTCGTATGTGCGGAATCGAATTTTGCCGATGTCAAATGATCAATTCTTGTAAGGAAAATGTTTTCAATGTGTGGACAAGGAGTTAAATTCTTTTTTGCAAAGATCATTCGTTGTATGCCATGGAGAAAAATTTTGTTTTACAGTGTTAATGTTTAGAGACAATGAAGATCAAAGAAGAAGTGGATTGCTCGAGACAAGAACATGGTCTAGATTTTTAGAATTCGGAGCTCTTTCATTTACAGATACCCGAATTTCTCACACGAAAAGAGAACGAAAGAGAAAATTATGATGGTAATTGAACTGCGTGTAGCAATTTTGTCTGAAATCATACGCGTGATTTCCAAATTAGTTGTTCGATTTGAAATAACAACTTATTTCTGGTTGATTTTCAATGTTTTCCTATTACAGATTTTCGTTCCATTTAAAGCAATTCAAGCGAGGCTTATACATGCAAAATGTCAACTGGCTCCAGTTTGGTTTGGGACCGACAAGTCGTAGACTGCATTGGGTTCCACCCTTAGAAGTTCGCAACGATTGTCGAACTACAAATTTGGTATTACTAGTAAAGACGTATTACGTTTGTAGAATTTTCATGAAGCGTTAAGAGCTCCATTATGTTTTTGTTGAATACTTAATCGAGGCTGCTATTCATGTTCATTGACCGGCGCGTGCAAGAACGCCTCCTTCACCCCGTTGGGCGTACTTGGGGATATTTGGCAATTTTTAACAGCTGTCACTATGGTAACGTATTCCAAAATGGCGTTCGATGAAGGTTGTTGACAAAAAGGGAGGATTTATACCTCCTGAACATGGATATGCTAGATTATTGTAAGACTTTTAACACGGTGAAAAGTAGTTATGCTAACCAAGAAACTTCGGATCTAACTTCACAGACTACTGTCGAGCCGACGACGCCACACCAATATTTGGAAAACAATGGAGAAATTGTGGTTGAATCTGTACAAAGCTTGTGCACGAAACCTGGAGATTTATCACTTTACCGTTCAGCTACTGTGAAGAAAAACTTGAGCGAAGCTACAGAGAAGAAACTCAGTCCATTGAAGGACGTAGTGAGGAATAAGGGAATGATTGCAACGCTTAATACGAGGATGCAAAGAGTAAACTATGAGTGTGAACTGACTTTTGCTCCGAAACTGAACGCTTTAAGTATTAAGCTCGCAAAGGAGAGAGGCGAGAAGGTTCGCACAGCGGCTGATAAGAGAATTGCTTTCTCGAATGATGAGTTCACGTTTAAACCAAAAGTGAGCTTGAACAGTGTAAAAATCATGCAACAACTCAAAACAACCTTTATGGATAGACAACAAATGCATGTGGAAAAACAAAAACGATACGTGAGTAGTTGACTTTCTCGTCTTACTACTTAAAGCTTAGTTTAAATGCTTTTTCATTATTTATAGTTCAAATTTGCTAAGGTTGTCGTTTTGAGGTGACATTTAAATTCTTCTGCACACACCCCTTCGTTAGTCGCGTTTATTTATGAAATTCATGTGCACAATTGTCAAATGTAATTTTGAATTTAATTTTTAACACGAAGACATGAAAGATATAAAATTTTGTTGATTTTGATGTCTCCCGGAGTCCCCGTTTCTGCACGGGAAAGTTTTATTAGAGGCCAACCTCCTGACTGAGATAAGTTTTGTGAACCTTTAAACTCACCTGCACAACACAGCCCGTGCATACATGGTTTATCTTGAGTTGCCCATGGGTAGGGAAATCAATGAAGTATTTGTATGAAAACTAAATTAATAGTGTCTTGGGTAGGGGAGCTATTGACCCCACCTTCAAAAGAGGTCAACTTTTAACTTGGGAGGTCCATACTAATCTGGCCAACTTTGTGTTTCGCTCGTAACCCGCTCGTGTAGAGTTCCGTGGGCTTTGTAAAACAAAAATGTATAATTTTGGAAAAATTTAATGTTGGCTTCCTTGGGTTGGGTGAACCTCCTAACGTGGGACAATGTTTCTCCATACAAATGGGCCATTTTATTTTTTGCATATGGGGGGTTCTAATCTCTGCTCATTTTTTGTGTGAATAGATTGAAGCCACAATTACAAACTCAAACCAAACCAAAGATAAATGGAGCCCTGTGCCAGGTATCAGCAGATCTCCAACAAGACCAAAAAATATTCCAAAAATCAAACAGGAAAGCAGCAGAACAAGGAAGGTTAGTTTTATTCTAATTTTTACACAATGTGGCTTTAAGGTGATATTGGATGCTTGTTTTGTATGTTAGGATTTTATCTTAGCAGAGATTCCAACCCTCCCGATTTGATCGGGAGTCTCCCGATTTGATGTCTTGCCTCCTGCTCTCCTGATTTTTACCAAATTCTCCCGATTTATTATAAAATTCTGAAAACTAGGGAAAAATTGCTAATCTTTAGAATTTTTGGCGATCACTTTGAAACTTACTTTCTTCGCGAAGAGCATTATGGTATGTTATGACCGTGCAGGCTCATAAGGTCAGCAGTCTTACCCGACTTAGCTGCAAAATCACGGCGGACAAGGCCATGAGAATAGACCTTATAGAATAACTCAGGCCAGAATGATGTCAAAATTCAGGAAATGGCACTTGAGAGAACCTAAATTTGCAAAATTTCCCGGGGGGCATGCCCCCGGACCCCCCTAGAAGCTCGCGCCTTCGGCGCTAATAATTACTCCCTATTTTCCATCACATGGGGTTGGAATCTCTGTCTTAGTGAACTCTATATATTAGTCTCTATAAAATTATGGTTATTTTAGTAGTCCTCCTCAACATTAGCAAACATGGGGAAGGAGTCATTAATTTTTTCCCTCAGATAAATCTTAGTTAAAAGTTGAAGAAATACTATTACACATTTATAGTGTACGACACCAGCACCATCCCCAGAGGTGTCAACTGTATGTGCTGCCATCCTTTGGTTGTTACAGTAAAGCTAATAGCCCAACTGTATGTCAACTTAGGTGTTTAAATCCTAGACCTAAATACTGTGGACTGAACCTTGTGCCGACTAACCTCACTTTCACTTCTAAATTCAGGCAATTAGTGATGATGATCTGAGCAAGTTAACTGGTAGTGTAGCCACTTCAGAAATGCCAGAAACGTCCTCTGCTCCTGAGCTGTTATCAACTCCAACAAACACAGAAAGTGACATATTGAAGAGACCATCTTCCAGCAAATTAAGGGCTTCGGCAGATGGTGGTGATTTAAAATCATCATCTTCAAATGATCTCGTCAACAAGAATAAATCTGATAGAAAATTGTCAGAGTGTGCTGTAAAAAGAGCACGTGCAGTGTATAAAAAAATGCAAGAGACAAGTCCATATAATCAGTCAATCGAAAATTTGTACATGAAGAAGGCTAAGCGTGTGATAAAAGCACATAAAAGGACTGTTACTCACCCACCTTCAAAAAATGTGGCTTTGGAAGTGAATGAAGTCAACTGGAATGATAGCGCAAAACTGGAGAATGCTGCAAACAAATGTAAAAATTCTCATTCTAGAACCCACTCCCAACCCATTACCCATGCTGCTGGGAAACTGAAATATGATGATCCCTTGTTTGACAAGGTTAGAAATGCTAAGAAAGTGGCAGAGGCAGCCATAAAGGTATGTGTAAATAATTTTGCTTTTTCAAAGTATGTTTTTGTTTTCATTATTTTGTTCACAGGTTTCTCAAGCTCACTGTTTAAATCTGAGCTCTGTGACATAAGCATACGGAAACAACACAGTTTACCGGTATAATGCAAGGGTTTTTGGGGGAGAAAATCTTTGCCTTTTTGTAGGTAAAATTAAGAGCCATTTTCAAATAAAAAGCAGTCACCTGAACTCTCTTGTGGTCTGTCTTGGTCTATTTCTGGTTGTTTTTGCTTGATTGGAGATGATTCCTCACAGTTTTGGTTTCAATTAACTTATATAAAATAGGTAGTATTTTTTTTCAAAAACATGATCAGATAGCGGCAAAATGGTTGTCCATTTTGCAACTTGGCGGTGAACATTTTATTTGTCAAAAGTGACACGTAAGCTGACAAAACTGTTAACATTTGAAAAGTAAACAGGCACCAAAAAATGTTCACGCTTCATGGTTGAACGTAAATGGTAGTAAGTGTTCTACATCTTTTTATTTCATTAAAGAGAGTCCTCTATCCTAGAGATGTGTGCATCTGCCTATAAGGGGTGGTGTTCATGTTAAAGAACAGTGTGGAGATATTTTAGACAAATTTACCCTCTTAGAGATGCAACTGATAGAGAGGCTTACAAGAAAGAGGTTTCAGTATCATCCTGGGATAGATGTTTACTTGTAGCAGCTAATCTGGACTAAGTATGGAAATTTCCCTTTTTTTTTTTTTCAGTACAAGAAAGTTTTTATCTGCCATGGTCCTTACCCAATTATCCGAGCTGTGCTGAGGAAACGAGGATGGGTAGAAAAACACTACAAAGGAAACCTCTTGTCATCTAAAAATAAGAAGAACGACAGTGACGGAAGTGATGATGATTCTTGCAATAGTGGAGATGACTCTGACAGTGAATTCTCAAGTGCAGTCATCAATCAGTCACCATGCAGCAAAGATAAAAACACTCAAGCTTCCAGTGTTGCAAAATCATTGAATATCTCCAAGGCAAGAACTGTTAATGTGAGAAACAATAAGGATGATGAAGATGATGGAAGTGATTGCGATAACAGTGATGATGACAGTGATGATAATGAAGATTGGAATGCTGGATATGAAGGGAATGGGCCCAACTGTGAATTTAGCCTGATGGTAAGCAAATCATTTTCAACATTTCTCTTGTCCTTTACCCAATTAGTCTCATTAGAATGGCCACATCTAAAACCAGATGATAAAATAGATTTCACTCCTCTTAAGTTTTTTAGGCGTTTGTCTTAAGTTTCAACTATTTTATGTACATGGAAGAGAGCAGATCCTAAAAGGGTGCTTTTCAAAAGGGGAGAGGGTGAAGTTCTGAACTTGAATTTATAATTATGTGAATGATTCTGGTCTCTTCTCTGTTTAACTTCGCAGTCAAGATCTGTGCGAAATGCTGTTGCTTCTTTCATCTGGACAACAAAGCGTGATGATCTGGATTTTAAGTTTTTACGCAAGGTCGGTCACTGCAGAGCAGCATAAAATTCAGTATCATTGTCATGTTTATCACCAATGTACCAGTATGTTCCTTTTGCAGAAAAATAAGAAGGGGTGTCATTTCCATGGGAGATCGACTTCAGCTTATGTTACTGTATTAAGCTTAGCTTCTTGATAGCTTTCTTTAATTAGTCAATTTGTCTTTAGAATCTCCCTCAGTGGGTTTCCAAGAGCAGGAGTAATTCCAAAGATAACTTTATAGGGGATTTATTCTCAGGGATTGAAATTGATTTATTGAACACCATGTATCATGTTTATTTATTTCATATTTCAGGACCAGATTGTCAACCATTACTGCAAAGCTGGCTCATTCACTACTAAGGTTTGTATTCTCTTAGGGGCTGTTTACATGGAGGGAGGAAGATCCTAGCACTAGGAAGATCCTGGAAAGCAAAACAATTTTTTGTTTGGTTTACATGTAGGAATTTTGGTTGCAGTTATGGTTCACAATTGGTAAAAAAAGCTGCTGAGAGGCCGGAAGCTGCCATGTTTGGTTCTCTGTCCCTAGTGCTAGGATCTTCCTATCTCTCATCTAGGAACATCCTAGTGCCAGGTCCAAGTACAACTTTTTGCATGTAAACTGAATACAGAAAACATATGGGACTATGATGATCTGCCTCTTAGGATCTTCTTAGTGCTAGGATGATCTTCCTCCCTCCATGTAAACAGCCCCTTAGTATGTCTCTTAGTAGGTAAGGTTTGTATTCTCTTAGTATTAAAATCACTGGGTTTTATTGTTTTCTGTGCAATATGCCGAAATTATCGGCATGTTTTGTTTGGTTGTTTCTATGATTTGTTGGTAAGATCACAGCCACATAAAATTATGTCTATGCATGGTGCCATTCTTATTTTTTTATCTCAATCTGTGACAGCATTTATTTATGTCAACAAATTAAATGCAACATTTATAATTATTGTGAGTTTACGTTTTTCACACATTTTTGTGATTCCAGTTAATTCATCCTCTACTGTTACTATCCAGGAACTGAATTTGGGAGGAAGCTAGCTAGTATTCCTTCATTTCCTTGCAGCGCTTAAGATACAACAATAATAGTTGAAAAGATGTGAAAAAAAGATGAAGAGTGTCAAGGAGGTCTAGAGGAAACTAGACAGCTTATAACTAATAGACCTACTAAAAAAAAAGTATAATTCAAAAGAAACTTATTTTTGAACAGATCGACCCATGGCACAATAGTATCTATTTATTAACTACACCTATCTCTTATTTGCAGGCTGGTCTCACAAGGAACATCAGAAACTTGTATTGGTATGAAGAGGCCAATCATTTTGCATTCTTCCCACGGTCACATTTACTTGGTTCTGATGATGAAAAGATGGATTTCATAGGTACAGCAATAGTACATAGAGGATATTACGTGGCTGTGCTCAGCTCACTCATGAAATATTTCATCAACACTTCAAGGGAAATTTCGTACCTCCAAGTGGTCATGTAATGTTCTGTTTATTTTATAAACACCAATAAAATACCAAACCATTTCACTTTTAATTAATATTTTTTTCTTTGTTCTGTGTCAAGACTACTCGGACAAAGGCACAATTTATTATGTAACCAAAGCAACAGTGATCTTTTTTGCATCTTCAGTTAGCAACAGTGATCTTTTTTGCATCTTCAGTTAGGCAAAGGGAAGAATAGCATAATTCCTACATGTGGCTAGCTGGGCTGTGTATGATTTCATTACTGGGGTAAAATAATATTTTGGAGAGAAAACACAGAGTGGACTAAAACCATAAGGAGTAATGCTACTGGTAACTGACCACTGGTGAGGTAACAGACTCATAACTTTCAAAATACTTGAAGAGTGGACTAGTCTATAATTGCAGCTTAAACTGGATTTATTCCTAGCTGTTAAGAAGTCATTAAAAGTGAGTTGTTCAAGGTTAAGTTATTGCTGGACACCTTAAAGTTTGATACTCTGAGAGAGTGCTGAATTTGCTTCCTTTGCATTTTCAGATGACTATCGCCTCACCGCAGCTATCAGCATAATTAAGTGGGTGACAGATCGATATGACAATAGTAACCAAGATGTCAAGTCTCAGTCTGAACAGGGGGGAGACACTCCTAAAACTGCAGCAAGTATACACAAAAATGCAATTACACCCCAAAATACTGTTTCAACTAGCAATTCTCCAACTGGTAGTCGAGCTGCCTCCTGTGGGAAAAGTTCCAATGTGATTCCTGTCAGGGCACTAATGCTTGCTCTTGAAGCCTGCCGGGACTTTGTGAAGTGTAAGGAACATTTGGATGTTGATGAAGATTTAAACAAGGTTAGTTGTTTTCAGAAGTTTGTTGTTCACTTACAGTAGTTACAGAGTGGTTTTTAATTAAGTATGTAAATGAAGAAGTAATGATACAATGTCAGATTGGAGCCAATGGCTCTCATGGCTAGTGCTTCCACCTAGTCCCTCATACTAGCAGTGTACTAACAATGTTTTTGGATGGTATTCCAGTATATTTACCTGCAGTACCATATGCGCCCAAGTCAAGAGAAACGATATGTGGCAAACTTTCTGTTTAAGGAAACAACACAATGATTATAGATTGAACCAGGCTTTGAGACACCAACCATCCCATTGACAATTGGGCAAGTTAACCAGCTGCACTATACCACCATGCCTCCTTTTAGGTGATGAAACCAAAGCTAAAGGAATTTTTCTTTATAGAGACAATCCGTTATGATGAACCCGTAAGAACTTGAAGCATACACATTTATAACCCCTGAATACCCGAGAGGTCCCCCAGTGACAAGCAAAATGGTCTGGTGTGTAAGAGTAAAATCTGTGAGTGGCACTATTGGGAGTTAAAGGGTTAAGTCAGCAAAAATTGTAACTAGTAAATTATGTGTGATCATGTCACAGTTTTAAATTTCACTTCTCATTTAGTTACTGTTATTGACTAAATTGCAGGCTCCTGCCATGACAGAGGATTCATGGAACCTTCTTGTGGAGTATTATTACCAAACAAAGTGGTACATATATCTTACTAAGATACGGTTGATTTTGTGTATGACAGGTCATGTAGGTTGGGGTAGAAAGCCGCCAGGAGGTGACAAAACAGATGTCTCCTTTCTGTCGAGAATCAAAATTTACAGTTGCAACCAATACATAGTGAATTTTAATACTGGGGGCTGCCTTGCCCATGCTTACTGGAAAATAGTGTACGTATGTTGGAACAAGTCAATTGTGGACTTCACTTGAAAACCGATTGCAAGTTTTCCCTTAGTCAGGTGCAGAGGATGCTTTATTTCAAGCTCTATTAGTTCAAAGATGCAATGACATTCCCTCCTTCATTTACGAAACAGTTTGGCAGCATTTGATCAATTAATATACAATGTAGAAATTGTGATTATTTCTTCTGTCTTTGTTTCAGCCCTGGTGCTCTGATTGCCACTGCTTACCCTTTTCTCAAAGAGTGTCAGAACACACTGAAACAGGTATTAAGTAATCCTGTCCTCTCTGTGCCTCTCCACACACTATATAGTCATGTACATTCCAACAACGATAAATTAAGCCACACAATTGAGACAAACTAATTGTTCCTTAAGATGACTTGGGCAATTGATTAGCTAGGTGCTGGCAGGAGTAAATATGGCACACATTTGTGAAGAAAACACAAGGCAATTGTGAGGAAAGATTTCACTTCTCTTCCTGTTACTCGTCTCCATATGGGCAGGTACAAAAGTCGTACCGGATCAACTCGGATCACTCGACTTGGATCGATGTAAAAACGGGTGTTCATTAGCAAATATGGTAAGATTTGCTCATGTGAAGTCTAAGGTTAGGGTTAGGGTTGGGCTGATTTATCAAGGACTCATTTGTTTTTACATTGATATGAGTGGAGTGATCCGAGTTGATACGGTCCAACTTCTGTACCTGCCTCTAATAATTGCACTTTAATCTTTTTCATGCCCTATTTTGTGGATAAATCTTCACGCCCCCTTCTCATTAGCCAAGGTATTACAGTACTATATTATACCAGTAAGAGTAATTTTAAAGGTCATGCTGGTCTCAATAATAAGGTGCTAACCTTCAATCTGTTGATCCACAGATAAGAGAGTACTTGCCTCAACTGGACATTGATGGAGTGAAGAATATCTGGATTGTTAAACCTGGAGCTAAATCCAGGGGAAGAGGTTGGGTAGCACCTTTGTCCCCTTCCTGTAGTGTAACCGTGTTTAAGAACAGTGTTGATTCCTTAATTTTGAAAGTAATTTTGAAAGTAAACAGGTTCAATGGCAGGCAAGCTGAGTGAAAAATTTGGTTTTGGCTTTTAGTTTTTGACATTCAGTAGCCATTATTGCCAGCAAAAATTGTTTAGTATTGGAATACACAAATTTTATTCCCTGAAAGCTACCTAAATCACCAATGTCACTTGTTGAGTTTTGTCTCAGCACACACTCCCAGGCTTAACTCTGTTCTTCCTGCCCTACAAGATGACAAGATGTTATGAAAGTATGGCCAACTTTCAGATTAAATAACTTACTGTCTCTTTATTGTTGCTTTAATCTCTGTTACAAATTCTTATCTAATTAGGGATCATGTGTATGGATCGTTTAGACGACATTGTCAAGCTGGTTGGTAGCAATGCCATAGGCAGGAAAGAAGGACAGTTAGTGGTACAGAAGTATATAGGTAATAAATATTGATCAATGTGTTGAATTCTATTAAGGGTGCATTCCTTTGGAACTATTCTGTTTTTGCTGTTTTGATTTAGGAAACTGGCATTCATAATAGTCTGGACCCGATTTGCAGTATTTTGGCATAAAATTAGAGTTAATGTTATTTGAGCCCCAGGCTCCAGCATTTGTTTCACCGGTCACATGACTTGCCTTTTTTGGGCAGAACATGTGCTTGCATTTAATTTGGCAGTTTGCACCTACGAGTTTACCCTCCCACCCTCCCAGTTATTTGTTGTATTAATAGTTACACAGTATTGTTCCATTTTGTAAATGTTATCATGATTTTGCCTTTAGAAGTCTTCAATGCTGAAGCCTTATCAGGGAGGGGGCATGTTGATCTACTGCTGGACTGGTTAACTTGCCCCAAGACATTATGCTTGCCACCATGCCCACCTTGCAACACAGGCATGAGGCATCCCCTCAGCATGGCAACAGGTGCCGAGGCCCCTCGTCTGGTCCTTCCAGTCGGTGTCTGATCCAAGCCTTGCCAGCACATTCCCTGCCCAAGTTCCCCCACCATATTGTGTTTGTCATTCTCGTATGCATGCAAAACATATTTCCAAATCAACCCAATTATTCTTTTCATTCCATTTATTCTGTCATTATTATCTGCTATTATGTTGATACTGAAAATGGAGTAGGTGCCAAAGTAACACAATTACCAATTATTTTTTGTTTCCCTATTAAGGAATAGTTCACTGAAGAATGCACCCTAAGTTTATAATGCCTGCATTTGTGTTTGTGTGACCATTCACTTTAAATTGTATGGAACCTGGATTTATTTAGCCCTGGCCATGTCAGCCTCTTCAGAAGTTAAACTTTATACTTGGTACTTTAGACTCAGCAACATCCTTGTTCTTAAGCTTGTATTTGTGTCAGCATTCACTGGCACGTAGTGGTCGGCAGTAGTGCAGTTAATTAACAATAATTATTATTATGTGCTGTGCCTCTTAATGTCTCTTTTCACTGTTGTTCTTTTCAAAACAGAAAAACCACTGTTGATATATGGTGTGAAATTTGACATCAGACAGTGGTTCCTTGTTACTGACTGGAATCCTCTAACTTTGTGGTTCTACAAGGTAATTCAGTTTCATGTGTTTCTTCATCATCATCACCATCATCACTGTCAATGTCATCATTGTCATTGCCATCAGTGTCGTCATCATCATCTTCGTCATTGTCATCCTCGTCATCATCATCGTCATCAATAGCATGGTGTCATCACCGCCATCATCATAAGTCTGGTGGTTTCTTGAGGTCTCCTCGCCAGAACTTATATATGCTGTCATCATTGTTGCAATCAGCCCACCATTGCCATCACTGCCGCCATTGTCATCCTCATCATCATTGTCATTTGACTCAATGGGATTAAATAATAAATTGTTTCTTTTATTTGATTTTAATTTTTTTTTAATTTATTGTTGTTCTAGGACTGTTACATTAGGTTTTGCAGCCAGAACTTTTCCTTGGAAGACTTTCACATGTAAGTCTAGCCTACATGTTAAACTTATTCTTCCAAGTTTAAAAAAAAGTTGCAGAGTTACAGTTCAGTAGAGTGATACAAAACCAAGGGCACTTTCACTGAACTTTCAAAACCATTCTAATAGTTGTAGATGCTTGCACTAACACCATACCTTGTATTCTGTATTGTGTAGAAGCATCCATTTGGCCAACAATTCTATCCAGAAACACTTTGAAAACAGTGGTGTCCGTGATAAACGCATCCCTGATGATAATATGTGGAGTAGCGACGACTTGAAGGTCTACCTCAAGTGAGTACAGCAAACTTTTTAATAGCAATCTGCTAATTCTTTATCTTGAGTTATCCAGTGGATGGTGATTTATCCAGCGGATAGTGCTATCCAACCTTTGAGCAACTGTGGCCAGGTGAGTGTCGTTCTGAGAAGTTTTTGATGACTGACATTTTGATGGCCTGGCAGCAGTCACCTTAATTTTTTGTGGGAACTTTGAGATTCAAGGCTGTTCACCCCCTGCATTTAAGTTCAAGATAATGGTGTTCCATTACACTGTCCAGCAGTCAAAGCACCTAAATTCATCCATCTTTAAAACCTGTTGTATCTTTTTGGATGTAATACCCCACCCTACTTCCCCCCAAAAAAGAAATGCTGGTCATACTTTCACAGGGACCATTTTGGTCATTTTAGGAAGAGAGGTGTTGGAGACTTGTGGGAAGAGGCCATTTATCCTGGGATGAAGAAGGCTGTCATCTCTGCAGTACAATCTTGTCAGGAAATTGTGGAATACCGCAAGGTAATG